>JAXIVJ010014426.1:0-34426 GCA_036785665.1 Chirona hameri | reverse complement strand
TGTCTCTCTGTCCGTGTCTCTCTGTCCGTGTCTCTCTGTCCGTGTCTCTCTGTCCGTGTCTCTCTGTCCGTGTCTCTCTGTCCGTGTCTCTCTGTCCGTGTCTCTCTGTCCGTGTCTCTCTGTCCGTGTCTCTCTGTCCGTGTCTCTCTGTCCGTGTCTCTCTGTCCGTGTCTCTCTGTCCGTGTCTCTCTGTCCGTGTCTCTCTGTCCGTGTCTCTCTGTCCGTGTCTCTCTGTCCGTGTCTCTCTGTCCGTGTCTCTCTGTCCGTGTCTCTCTGTCCGTGTCTCTCTGTCCGTGTCTCTCTGTCCGTGTCTCTCTGTCCGTGTCTCTCTGTCCGTGTCTCTCTGTCCGTGTCTCTCTGTCCGTGTCTCTCTGTCCGTGTCTCTCTGTCCGTGTCTCTCTGTCCGTGTCTCTCTGTCCGTGTCTCTCTGTCCGTGTCTCTCTGTCCGTGTCTCTCTGTCCGTGTCTCTCTGTCCGTGTCTCTCTGTCCGTGTCTCTCTGTCCGTGTCTCTCTGTCCGTGTCTCTCTGTCCGTGTCTCTCTGTCCGTGTCTCTCTGTCCGTGTCTCTCTGTCCGTGTCTCTCTGTCCGTGTCTCTCTGTCCGTGTCTCTCTGTCCGTGTCTCTCTGTCCGTGTCTCTCTGTCCGTGTCTCTCTGTCCGTGTCTCTCTGTCCGTGTCTCTCTGTCCGTGTCTCTCTGTCCGTGTCTCTCTGTCCGTGTCTCTCTGTCCGTGTCTCTCTGTCCGTGTCTCTCTGTCCGTGTCTCTCTGTCCGTGTCTCTCTGTCCGTGTCTCTCTGTCCGTGTCTCTCTGTCCGTGTCTCTCTGTCCGTGTCTCTCTGTCCGTGTCTCTCTGTCCGTGTCTCTCTGTCCGTGTCTCTCTGTCCGTGTCTCTCTGTCCGTGTCTCTCTGTCCGTGTCTCTCTGTCCGTGTCTCTCTGTCCGTGTCTCTCTGTCCGTGTCTCTCTGTCCGTGTCTCTCTGTCCGTGTCTCTCTGTCCGTGTCTCTCTGTCCGTGTCTCTCTGTCCGTGTCTCTCTGTCCGTGTCTCTCTGTCCGTGTCTCTCTGTCCGTGTCTCTCTGTCCGTGTCTCTCTGTCCGTGTCTCTCTGTCCGTGTCTCTCTGTCCGTGTCTCTCTGTCCGTGTCTCTCTGTCCGTGTCTCTCTGTCCGTGTCTCTCTGTCCGTGTCTCTCTGTCCGTGTCTCTCTGTCCGTGTCTCTCTGTCCGTGTCTCTCTGTCCGTGTCTCTCTGTCCGTGTCTCTCTGTCCGTGTCTCTCTGTCCGTGTCTCTCTGGCCGTGTCTCTCTGTCCGTGTCTCTCTGGCCGTGTCTCTCTGGCCGTGTCTCTCTGGCCGTGTCTCTCTGGCCGTGTCTCTCTGGCCGTGTCTCTCTGGCCGTGTCTCTCTGGCCGTGTCTCTCTGGCCGTGTCTCTCTGGCCGTGTCTCTCTGGCCGTGTCTCTCTGGCCGTGTCTCTCTGGCCGTGTCTCTCTGGCCGTGTCTCTCTGGCCGTGTCTCTCTGGCCGTGTCTCTCTGGCCGTGTCTCTCTGGCCGTGTCTCTCTGGCCGTGTCTCTCTGGCCGTGTCTCTCTGGCCGTGTCTCTCTGGCCGTGTCTCTCTGGCCGTGTCTCTCTGGCCGTGTCTCTCTGGCCGTGTCTCTCTGGCCGTGTCTCTCTGGCCGTGTCTCTCTGGCCGTGTCTCTCTGGCCGTGTCTCTCTGGCCGTGTCTCTCTGGCCGTGTCTCTCTGGCCGTGTCTCTCTGGCCGTGTCTCTCTGGCCGTGTCTCTCTGGCCGTGTCTCTCTGGCCGTGTCTCTCTGGCCGTGTCTCTCTGGCCGTGTCTCTCTGGCCGTGTCTCTCTGGCCGTGTCTCTCTGGCCGTGTCTCTCTGGCCGTGTCTCTCTGGCCGTGTCTCTCTGGCCGTGTCTCTCTGGCCGTGTCTCTCTGGCCGTGTCTCTCTGGCCGTGTCTCTCTGGCCGTGTCTCTCTGGCCGTGTCTCTCTGGCCGTGTCTCTCTGGCCGTGTCTCTCTGGCCGTGTCTCTCTGGCCGTGTCTCTCTGGCCGTGTCTCTCTGGCCGTGTCTCTCTGGCCGTGTCTCTCTGGCCGTGTCTCTCTGGCCGTGTCTCTCTGGCCGTGTCTCTCTGGCCGTGTCTCTCTGGCCGTGTCTCTCTGGCCGTGTCTCTCTGGCCGTGTCTCTCTGGCCGTGTCTCTCTGGCCGTGTCTCTCTGGCCGTGTCTCTCTGGCCGTGTCTCTCTGGCCGTGTCTCTCTGGCCGTGTCTCTCTGGCCGTGTCTCTCTGGCCGTGTCTCTCTGGCCGTGTCTCTCTGGCCGTGTCTCTCTGGCCGTGTCTCTCTGGCCGTGTCTCTCTGGCCGTGTCTCTCTGGCCGTGTCTCTCTGGCCGTGTCTCTCTGGCCGTGTCTCTCTGGCCGTGTCTCTCTGGCCGTGTCTCTCTGGCCGTGTCTCTCTGGCCGTGTCTCTCTGGCCGTGTCTCTCTGGCCGTGTCTCTCTGGCCGTGTCTCTCTGGCCGTGTCTCTCTGGCCGTGTCTCTCTGGCCGTGTCTCTCTGGCCGTGTCTCTCTGGCCGTGTCTCTCTGGCCGTGTCTCTCTGGCCGTGTCTCTCTGGCCGTGTCTCTCTGGCCGTGTCTCTCTGGCCGTGTCTCTCTGGCCGTGTCTCTCTGGCCGTGTCTCTCTGGCCGTGTCTCTCTGGCCGTGTCTCTCTGGCCGTGTCTCTCTGGCCGTGTCTCTCTGGCCGTGTCTCTCTGGCCGTGTCTCTCTGGCCGTGTCTCTCTGGCCGTGTCTCTCTGGCCGTGTCTCTCTGGCCGTGTCTCTCTGGCCGTGTCTCTCTGGCCGTGTCTCTCTGGCCGTGTCTCTCTGGCCGTGTCTCTCTGGCCGTGTCTCTCTGGCCGTGTCTCTCTGGCCGTGTCTCTCTGGCCGTGTCTCTCTGGCCGTGTCTCTCTGGCCGTGTCTCTCTGGCCGTGTCTCTCTGGCCGTGTCTCTCTGGCCGTGTCTCTCTGGCCGTGTCTCTCTGGCCGTGTCTCTCTGGCCGTGTCTCTCTGGCCGTGTCTCTCTGGCCGTGTCTCTCTGGCCGTGTCTCTCTGGCCGTGTCTCTCTGGCCGTGTCTCTCTGGCCGTGTCTCTCTGGCCGTGTCTCTCTGGCCGTGTCTCTCTGGCCGTGTCTCTCTGGCCGTGTCTCTCTGGCCGTGTCTCTCTGGCCGTGTCTCTCTGGCCGTGTCTCTCTGGCCGTGTCTCTCTGGCCGTGTCTCTCTGGCCGTGTCTCTCTGGCCGTGTCTCTCTGGCCGTGTCTCTCTGGCCGTGTCTCTCTGGCCGTGTCTCTCTGGCCGTGTCTCTCTGGCCGTGTCTCTCTGGCCGTGTCTCTCTGGCCGTGTCTCTCTGGCCGTGTCTCTCTGGCCGTGTCTCTCTGGCCGTGTCTCTCTGGCCGTGTCTCTCTGGCCGTGTCTCTCTGGCCGTGTCTCTCTGGCCGTGTCTCTCTGGCCGTGTCTCTCTGGCCGTGTCTCTCTGGCCGTGTCTCTCTGGCCGTGTCTCTCTGGCCGTGTCTCTCTGGCCGTGTCTCTCTGGCCGTGTCTCTCTGGCCGTGTCTCTCTGGCCGTGTCTCTCTGGCCGTGTCTCTCTGTCCGTGTCTCTCTGTCCGTGTCTCTCTGTCCGTGTCTCTCTGTCCGTGTCTCTCTGTCCGTGTCTCTCTGTCCGTGTCTCTCTGTCCGTGTCTCTCTGTCCGTGTCTCTCTGTCCGTGTCTCTCTGTCCGTGTCTCTCTGTCCGTGTCTCTCTGTCCGTGTCTCTCTGTCCGTGTCTCTCTGTCCGTGTCTCTCTGTCCGTGTCTCTCTGTCCGTGTCTCTCTGTCCGTGTCTCTCTGTCCGTGTCTCTCTGTCCGTGTCTCTCTGTCCGTGTCTCTCTGTCCGTGTCTCTCTGTCCGTGTCTCTCTGTCCGTGTCTCTCTGTCCGTGTCTCTCTGTCCGTGTCTCTCTGTCCGTGTCTCTCTGTCCGTGTCTCTCTGTCCGTGTCTCTCTGTCCGTGTCTCTCTGTCCGTGTCTCTCTGTCCGTGTCTCTCTGTCCGTGTCTCTCTGTCCGTGTCTCTCTGTCCGTGTCTCTCTGTCCGTGTCTCTCTGTCCGTGTCTCTCTGTCCGTGTCTCTCTGTCCGTGTCTCTCTGTCCGTGTCTCTCTGTCCGTGTCTCTCTGTCCGTGTCTCTCTGTCCGTGTCTCTCTGTCCGTGTCTCTCTGTCCGTGTCTCTCTGTCCGTGTCTCTCTGTCCGTGTCTCTCTGTCCGTGTCTCTCTGTCCGTGTCTCTCTGTCCGTGTCTCTCTGTCCGTGTCTCTCTGTCCGTGTCTCTCTGTCCGTGTCTCTCTGTCCGTGTCTCTCTGTCCGTGTCTCTCTGTCCGTGTCTCTCTGTCCGTGTCTCTCTGTCCGTGTCTCTCTGTCCGTGTCTCTCTGTCCGTGTCTCTCTGTCCGTGTCTCTCTGTCCGTGTCTCTCTGTCCGTGTCTCTCTGTCCGTGTCTCTCTGTCCGTGTCTCTCTGTCCGTGTCTCTCTGTCCGTGTCTCTCTGTCCGTGTCTCTCTGTCCGTGTCTCTCTGTCCGTGTCTCTCTGTCCGTGTCTCTCTGTCCGTGTCTCTCTGTCCGTGTCTCTCTGTCCGTGTCTCTCTGTCCGTGTCTCTCTGTCCGTGTCTCTCTGTCCGTGTCTCTCTGTCCGTGTCTCTCTGTCCGTGTCTCTCTGTCCGTGTCTCTCTGTCCGTGTCTCTCTGTCCGTGTCTCTCTGTCCGTGTCTCTCTGTCCGTGTCTCTCTGTCCGTGTCTCTCTGTCCGTGTCTCTCTGTCCGTGTCTCTCTGTCCGTGTCTCTCTGTCCGTGTCTCTCTGTCCGTGTCTCTCTGTCCGTGTCTCTCTGTCCGTGTCTCTCTGTCCGTGTCTCTCTGTCCGTGTCTCTCTGTCCGTGTCTCTCTGTCCGTGTCTCTCTGTCCGTGTCTCTCTGTCCGTGTCTCTCTGTCCGTGTCTCTCTGTCCGTGTCTCTCTGTCCGTGTCTCTCTGTCCGTGTCTCTCTGTCCGTGTCTCTCTGTCCGTGTCTCTCTGTCCGTGTCTCTCTGTCCGTGTCTCTCTGTCCGTGTCTCTCTGTCCGTGTCTCTCTGTCCGTGTCTCTCTGTCCGTGTCTCTCTGTCCGTGTCTCTCTGTCCGTGTCTCTCTGTCCGTGTCTCTCTGTCCGTGTCTCTCTGTCCGTGTCTCTCTGTCCGTGTCTCTCTGTCCGTGTCTCTCTGTCCGTGTCTCTCTGTCCGTGTCTCTCTGTCCGTGTCTCTCTGTCCGTGTCTCTCTGTCCGTGTCTCTCTGTCCGTGTCTCTCTGTCCGTGTCTCTCTGTCCGTGTCTCTCTGTCCGTGTCTCTCTGTCCGTGTCTCTCTGTCCGTGTCTCTCTGTCTGTGTGTGACGGCGTGGCGCGCTCCCGTGCTCCGCAGGGCGGTCAGGCTCACCGCTGCTGCTGCGTGGCTCTCTGTCTGTGTGTGACGGCGTGGCGTGCTCCCGTGCTCCGCAGGGCGGTCAAGCTCACCGCTGCTGCTGCGTGGCCGACCGTACCGGCCACTCGCTGCTGCACACACTCTACGGCCAGTCGCTGCGCTACGACTGCAACTACTTCATCGAGTACTTCGCGCTCGACCTGATCATGGAGGAGGGCGAGTGTCGCGGCGTGATCGCCCTCTGCCTCGAGGACGGCTCCCTCCACAGGTTCCACGCCAAGAACACGGTCAGTGCACGCACGGGCACGGACTTCGTGCGCTTTTACGTGTGCGTGTTGTTTGTGTTGTACTGTTTCGCTTTTGCGACAGACTGAATGTTAGGAGCAGTTTGCGTTGCTAGGAATTGTCGCTAACGAAGACCAGTGTAAACATTATTAGCGCCTTGCCTGTGCCACTCACTTACTGATAACCATGGGTGGAATGGCTCAATATTATCTGTGATCGTGCCACCGGTGGACTTTCCTGCCGCCGCTGCAGCTGCGTCGGTCGGTCAGTGTATGCTGCTCCACGTGACGAGATTCTCCCCGCCACCGCAGGTGCTGGCCACTGGTGGCTACGGTCGGGCCTTCTTCTCGTGCACGAGCGCTCACACATCGACCGGCGACGGGTCGGCCATGGCCACCCGCGCCGGACTGGCCAACCAGGACATGGAGTTCGTCCAGTTCCACCCGACCGGTGAGAGAACGGCCTCCCCCGGCACCCCGCCGGGCCGGCAGAGGAGACGCCGGCCCGACTGTAGGCAGTTCCTAGCGGACCTCTCCGTACTACCAACAGAAGACGTGATGTACTGCCATACTGGCAGTGAAAATGGCGAGCAAGGCTCTTCGGAGTAGAATGCGTCGCGTTGTTCGCTGTCTCTTACAACAATTATCTTCTCGTGAGTCCGTCGGTCGCTGACATCCCGCCGCTCCCCCTCTGCCCCTCTCTCCGATCAGGTATCTACGGTGCCGGCTGTCTGATCACGGAGGGCTGCCGCGGCGAGGGCGGCTACCTCATCAACTCTGAGGGCGAACGCTTCATGGAGCGGTACGCGCCCACCGCCAAGGACCTCGCCTCGCGCGACGTCGTCTCGCGCAGCATGACCATCGAGATTCGCGAGGGCAGGTACGCACTCACTCACGTACAAACATCCAACTTAAAGACTGTGCTGGCCAGGCGCCTGCTGACTGTGCTGGCTAGGCGCCTGCTGACTGTGCTGGTCAGGCGCCGGCTGACTGTGCTGGCCAGGCGCCTGCTGACGTGCGTTGGGGGCGTGATACAGCTCGGTGGCAAACACTGGTTTGGTTAGTTTGTGTCCGTAGTTTGCGATTGAGTTTCGTAATGCGGCAATTTATGTTTGGTATCGCACTCACTCGCCTGTAACGTAACGGGCCAAGCTGGCTGTTACTGAAATACTACCTAACGTCCTGACCTGATTATAGAAGGACCATGTGTACCTGAACTGACCATATCTGACGGCTGACCTGACCCTATCTGACCTGACCCTATCTGACCTGACCTGACCTGACCTGACCCTATCTGACCTGACCTGATCCTATCTGACCTGGCCTGACCCTATCTGACCTGACCTGATCCTATCTGACCTGGCCTGACTCTATCTGACCTGACCTGACCCTATCTGACCTGACCTGACCCTATCTGACCTGACCTGACCCTGTCTGGCCTGACCTGACCCTATCTGACCTGACCTGTCCTGGCCTGACCCTATCTGACCTGACCTGACCTGACCTGACCCTATCTGACCTGACCCTGTCTGGCCTGACCTGACCTGACCCTATCTGACCTGACCCTATCTGACCTGACCTGACCCTATCTGGCCTGACCCGACCCTATCTGACCTGACCTGACCCTATCTGACCTGACCTGACCCTATCTGACCTGGCCTGACTCTATCTGACCTGACCTGACCTGACCCTATCTGACCTGACCTGACCCTATCTGACCTGACCTGACCCTGTCTGGCCTGACCTGACCCTATCTGACCTGACCTGTCCTGGTCTGACCCTATCTGACCTGACCTGACCTGACCTGACCTGACCCTATCTGACCTGACCTGACCCTGTCTGGCCTGACCTGACCCTATCTGACCTGACCTGTCCTGGTCTGACCCTATCTGACCTGACCTGACCTGACCCTATCTGACCTGACCTGACCCTATCTGACCTGACCTGACCCTATCTGACCTGACCTGACCCTGTCTGGCCTGACCTGACCCTATCTGACCTGACCTGTCCCGGTCTGACCCTATCTGACCTGACCTGTCCTGGTCTGACCCTATCTGACCTGACCTGACCTGACCCTATCTGACCTGACCTGACCCTATCTGACCTGACCTGACCCTGTCTGGCCTGACCTGACCCTATCTGACCTGACCTGTCCTGGTCTGACCCTATCTGACCTGACCTGACCTGACCCTATCTGACCTGACCTGACCCTATCTGACCTGACCTGTCCTGGCCTGACCCTATCTGACCTGACCTGACCTGACCTGACCCTATCTGACCTGACCCTATCTGACCTGACCTGGCCTGACCCTATCTGACCTGACCTGACCCTAGCTGACCTGACCTGACCCTGTCTGACCTGACCTGACCCTGTCTGACCTGACCTGACCTGACCCTATCTGACCTGACCTGACCCTATCTGACCTGACCTGACCCTATCTGACCTGACCCTATCTGACCTGACCTGACCCTATCTGACCTGGCCTGACTCTATCTGACCTGACCTGACCCTATCTGACCTGACCTGACCCTATCTGACCTGACCTGACCCTGTCTGGCCTGACCTGACCCTATCTGACCTGACCTGTCCTGGTCTGACCCTATCTGACCTGACCTGACCTGACCCTATCTGACCTGACCTGACCCTGTCTGGCCTGACCTGACCCTATCTGACCTGACCTGTCCTGGTCTGACCCTATCTGACCTGACCTGACCTGACCTGACCCTATCTGACCTGACCTGACCCTATCTGACCTGACCTGACCCTATCTGACCTGACCTGACCCTGTCTGGCCTGACCTGACCCTATCTGACCTGACCTGTCCTGGTCTGACCCTATCTGACCTGACCTGTCCTGGTCTGACCCTATCTGACCTGACCAGACCTGACCCTATCTGACCTGACCTGACCCTATCTGACCTGACCTGACCCTGTCTGGCCTGACCTGACCCTATCTGACCTGACCTGACCTGACCCTATCTGACCTGACCTGACCTGACCCTATCTGACCTGACCTGACCTGACCCTATCTGACCTGACCTGTCCTGGCCTGACCCTATCTGACCTGACCTGACCTGACCCTATCTGACCTGACCCTATCTGACCTGACCTGGCCTGACCCTATCTGACCTGACCTGACCCTATCTGACCTGACCTGACCCTGTCTGACCTGACCTGACCTGACCCTGTCTGACCTGACCTGACCTGACCCTATCTGACCTGACCTGACCCTATCTGACCTGACCTGACCCTATCTGACCTGACCCTATCTGACCTGACCTGACCCTATCTGACCTGGCCTGACTCTATCTGACCTGACCTGACCCTATCTGACCTGACCTGACCCTATCTGACCTGACCTGACCCTATCTGGCTTGACCCGACCCTATCTGACCTGACCTGACCTGACCCTATCTGACCTGACCTGACCCTATCTGACCTGACCTGACCCTATCTGACCTGACCTGACCCTATCTGACCTGACCTGACCCTATCTGACCTGACCTGACCCTATCTGACCTGACCTGACCCTATCTGACCTGACCTGCCTGACCTGCCTGACCTGCCTGACCTGCCTGATCTGCCTGACCTGCCTGACCTGCCTGACCTGCCTGACCTGCCTGACCTGCCTGACCTGCCTGACCTGCCTAACCTGATTCCAGAGGTGCCGGCCCGGAGAAGGATCATGTGTACCTGCACTGACCGTATCTGACCTGACCTGATTCCAGAGGTGCCGGCCCGGAGAAGGACCACGTGTACCTACAGCTGCATCACCTGCCGCCGGACCAGCTGGCGGCGCGTCTGCCTGGTATCTCGGAGACAGCCATGATCTTCGCCGGCGTGGACGTGACGCGCGAGCCGATCCCTGTGCTGCCCACCGTGCACTACAACATGGGCGGCGTACCGACCAACTACCGCGGCCAGGTGCGAGGAGACGAACGGGTCAGCGGCGGCGGCGGGACGGGCCGGGCCGGTCCGGTCCGGTCCGCGGGGGGTCACCCGTCTAGCAGACGTCACACTAGCAGCGCTCGGGGTTAGATCGCTCTTTCAAGAGCAGGAGGTGGGCATGATCAGTGGGGGAATGTGTTATTTGGGTGCCGTTCACTCGCCACATCCCCCGGCGTGCCGTGAGACCGGCGACTGACGCCGGCGACTGACCCCGGCGACTGACCCCGGCGACTGACCCCGGCGTGGTGCCGTGAGACCGGCGACTGACCCCGCCGCCCCCGTCGGCAGGTGATCCAGGACGTGAACGGCCAGGACCACATCGTGCCGGGCCTGTTCGCCGCCGGTGAGGCTGGCTGCGCCTCGGTGCACGGCGCTAACCGGCTCGGCGCCAACTCGCTGCTCGACCTGGTGGTGTTCGGCCGCGCCTGCGCGCACAGCATCGCCGCCGACCACAAGCCTGGCGACGCGATCGGACCCATCAGCGAGGTAGGTGCCGCGGGGGGGGGGGGTGGCGACGCGATCGGACCCATCAGCGAGGTGGGTGCCGCGGGGGGGGGGAGGGGGTGTGGCGACGCGATCGGACCCATCAGCGAGGTGGGTGCCGCTGGGGGGGGGGGGGGGGGGCTGGCGACGCGATCGGACCCATCAGCGAGGTAGGTGCCGCGGGGGGGGGATGGCGACGCGATCGGACCCATCAGCGAGGTGGGTGCCGCGGGGGGGAGGAGGGACGGGTGGCGGTTCCGCTGGTAGAGGTCGGGTGGGCGAGCAGGCGAGGACCCGAGGTCCCAGGAGGTACAGGTGAGGACAGTGCAATGGATGGTTGTGATATCGGTAGATGTTCGAGGGTGACTATATCTTTAAAGACTAGACCTTTAAGGACTAGACAGTAGACACTCCTCGGGCGCGGAGCCGGAGCACCGCTCTGTCAGCCGCGGGCAGCGTTTGCAGAACTGTCGTAACTCCACCGATGGCCACGTGGCTGGTCCAGGAGTCGTGCGGGGCTGGCTGGGTGCCCATCAGCGGGGGTTGGCCGGCGGCGGCCCGCAGGCTCAGCTGGCTGGCGGCCAGGAGGGAGGGCCAGCTGACGGCTTTACATAACAGTGCGGCCCGCTCCGTACCGGCTGAATCGCGTCTCCACGCGTGTCGTCCTGACGTGGCCGGGGTATTAATAGACGGAGCGGACGGTGGGTGCTGCTGCGGCGCCGTGCCAACTCCGTGGGCTGTTATGAAATGAAATGGGTTGGCGCAGACCGACTTCAGACCAGTTACGTAAGCAGGAAGAACGACTGCGGCCAGGCGTGTTTTGCATGGCCAGCTGATGTGCTGAATGCAGCTGTTTTCGGCGAAAAGCGTATGCTGACATTTTGCAGCCGCCAATGTTATTGGACGCTTCAGATGTTTATTTGGGTTGTGACTGGAGTTAATTCTGAGCAATAAACGCTGTGCAGCCCAAGTTGTTTGCTCCCCGCCCGTCTGATTCGTGTTGCCCAGGTCTTTGATGTTTGTGATTGTATCAGTTCGCCACTGGCAAAACCAGCCTGTTCATTAGGTCGTCGATAAAGACAAATACAAGAGTTAGAAGAAATGACCTTAGAAACGCCAGATTTCATGATAAAATCCCCAAAGTCGTTGTATTGGGTATAAACGCTTGCTGCGCAGCTGCGTGATTGCGTCTTTCCTGTGAGCCCCGATAACCCACCGAGTGATGGCAGCGGGCCCACTGTCGGGTTTGGTAACCTCATTTCACCACCTGTCCTGACGCGGACGCACCCTGCCCGGCTTGTCTGACCCTGTTGGACCTGGCCGTCCTGCCGTGGGCTGACCGTCGCCGGTATGTGCCCGCGTGCCGGCAGAACGCCGGTGAGTCCTCCGTGGCCAACCTGGACACCCTGCGCCACGCCGACGGCATGACGCCCACGGCCAACCTGCGCATGCAGATGCAGAAGACCATGCAGAACCACGCCGCCGTCTTCCGCACCGGCGAGGTCCTCCAGGAGGGCTGCAACAAGATGGCGGAGGTCTACGAGAACATGGAGGATCTGAAGGTGAGCAGTGAGCACAGAGCGGGAGCGATAGATGGTCCTCAGTTTTCAGGAAAGCTACGGGTAATGTCTTCTGGTGTGGGGTTAGTTGGACGCTGCTCTGTGGTTAGTTGGACGCAAGGTGGATATTGCTGTTCGGTTGCTTATTATTTTTTCGTCAGAAGCCTGTTTTCTGATTCAAGCATATGATCTTCATTTGACGAGAATATTACCGTAATACATCGACCGACGACTCACCTGGGCAGTGTCCATTTCGCGTCTGATTATCTCCCGGCTCGTGACTGACCTCTCCCCGTCTGATTATCTCCCGGCTCGTGACTGACCTCTCCCCGTCTGTCTCCCGGCTGCGTGACTGACCTCTCCCCGTCTGATTGTCTCCCGGCTGCGTGACTGACCGGTCCGCCTTCTCTCTCCCGTCTGATTGTCTCCCGGCTGCGTGACTGACCTGTCCGCCTTCTCTCCCCGTCTGATTGTCTCCCGGCTGCGTGACTGACCTTCTCTCCCTGTCTGATTGTCTCCCGGCTGCGTGACTGACCGGTCCGCCTTCTCTCCCCGTCTGAGTGTCTCCCGGCTGCGTGACTGACCGGTCCGCCTTCTCTCCCCGTCTGATTGTCTCACGGCTGCGTGACTGGCCTTCTCTCCCCGTCTGATTGTCTCCCGGCTGCGTGACTGACCTGTCCGCCTTCTCTCTCCCGTCTGATTGTCTCCCGGCTGCGTAACTGACCTGTCTGCCTTCTCTCTCCCGTCTCTCTCCCGTCTGATTGTCTCCCGGCTGCGTGACTGACCTGTCTGCCTTCTCTCCCCGTCTGATTGTCTCCCGGCTGCGTGACTGACCTGTCTGCCTTCTCTCCCCGTCTGATTGTCTCCCGGCTGCGTGACTGACCGGTCCGCCTTCTCTCCCCGTCTGATTGTCTCCCGGCTGCGTGACTGACCTTCTCTCCCCGTCTGATTGTCTCCCGGCTGCGTGACTGACCTTCTCTCCCCGTCTGATTGTCTCCCGGCTGCGTGACTGACCTGTCTGCCTTCTCTCCCCGTCTGATTGTCTCCCGGCTGCGTGACTGACCTTCTCTCTCCGTCTGATTGTCTCCCGGCTGCGTGACTGACATTCTCTCCCCGTCTGATTGTCTCCCGGCTGCGTGACTGACCTGTCCGTCTTCTCTCCCCGTCTGATCGTCCGGCACAGCTGTACGACCGCGGCCTCGTCTGGAACACTGATCTGGTGGAGACACTCGAGCTGCAGAACTGCATGCTGAACGCCATGCAGACCATCTTTTCCGCGGAGGCGCGCAAGGAGTCGCGCGGCGCGCACGCCCGCGAGGACTTCCAGCACCGTATTGACGAGCTGGACTACAGCAAGCCGCTGGAGGGCCAGACGGAGGTGCCGGTCGAGCAGCACTGGAGGAAGCACACGCTCAGCAAGGTGGACATCGAGACCGGAGAGGTGAGGGGACCAGAGCCCAGGCGGCTATAGCGACACCTGTATGTTCGCACCGCAGCCTGTTGGGAGATGACGTCATTGCTGCTGTCTTGTTAGTGATGCTGATATGTTGTGCAGTTTTACTTTCGCTAAATAACGCATTGAAATCGGCATAACCTAAAACATTATAATACAGTCGGTTTTAAAAAAAAATAATGACGCTGCGTATGATAGCATAAAGGTCAACAGATCAGTGTTTGTCGGACATTCTGAAGGCATGTGTTATGTGTGTCGAATTGCATGGCATGAATTTAATATCTCCTAATGGGGCGCCATAATAAATTTCACGCCGCTAGAGGCGCTGATGATCAACTGCTTGCTACCAAGCGGACCGGCGTCTGTGCGTCAGAGTATAGGCGCATTGTCTACGGCGGAGTTTTGAAGGGGTTAGAGTGGTACATATTGTGTTCAAACTTATACGGAATGTTGGTGTCTGAGTATTCGAAACCTGAAAACATTTCTTGCTAAGGTCAATCGTTTGACCTCGAGAGGTCAAAGAGTGCCCGCGAGGTCAAATATTGGGTACCGCAAAGTTCCCTAAAGTACTTACCGTCTATAGGCTGGTGGTGGGAATATTTATCCGTTGAAACGACTTCGATAAGTACTTGAGGGAGAAAGTTATGCGGTACCCGATATTTGACCTCGCGGGCATTCTTTGACCTCTCGAGGTCAAACGATTGACCTCGGCGAGAAATGCTTTCAGGGTTCGAATACACTCATAAACTCCCAACATTTCGTATAAGTTTGAACACAATCGGCCGGTAAACAACGAATACGTAGTTAAACGGCTCGTTAAATGGACATGGACTCGTTAAATAGCGCCTTTCCGGGTGACCTGAGGTCAAACGGTAACGCGGACGGATCAAGTCTCGAGTTGTGCACCTTCGGTTGGTTAAAGGGAAGGCGATGGTGGCGGAATGTTCTCTTTAAGTGATTTTGGGGAAAATATGCGGTACCCCGTCATTCTCCCATTGACCATAATTGTAACTTATGTTGTGACCTGAGGTCAACCGGTGACCAGGGGTAGTCGGATAACTCGTTGTGCACCGTCTATAGGCTGGTGGGAATATTTAGCCGTTGAAACGACTTCGGTAAGTACTACTTTAGGGAAAAAGTTCTGCGGTACCCAAGATTTGACCTTTGTGGGCACTCTTTGACCTCCCGAGGTCAAACGATTCACCTCAGCGAGAAATACTTTCAGGTTTCGAATACACTCATAGACACCAACATTCCGTATACGTTTGAACACAATATGTACCACTCTAACCCCTTCAAAACTCCGCCGTAGACAATGCGCCCTACACTCTGACGCACAGACGCCGGTCCGCTTGGTAGCAGTTAACATCAGCGCCATCTACAATAGCTTTCAATTGTGGTGCCCCATTGTTTCCAGGATTCCAGGTTCATGTTCCATATCTGCTGTGTCGTATTGGTAGTGTACGAGGTGCGGTCGGTGTCGGGGGGACTGACGTGTGCCCCTCTGCGTCGCCAGGTGGAGCTCTCGTACCGGCCCGTGATCGACCACACGCTGGACGACCGGGAGTGCGCCACAGTGCCGCCGGCCATCCGCTCCTACTAGACACCGCGCCCCCAACTCATCGGCCGCCCGGCCACCTCCGGTCCTGCTTCTTTTAGTGGATACTAGACACCGCGCGCCCCACTGATCGGCCGCCCGGCCACCTCCGGTCCTGCTTCCTTTAGTGGATACTAGGTGTTGTACAATGAGCCCCGTCGCCACCTCCGCTTCCACCGCCCACCAGCGCGCTGCGCCCCGCGGAGGCCCGCGATAGCCTGTGCACTGACCAACTGACGGTGTGATCCCCGCCTGGTGCGGGCCTCAGTTCGTTACTGTGTTGTGGTCGGTGGTGACGTAATGTGCAGTAAGTCATGCCAGAGACCTTATTGATGCATTGTGTGTGTGAATACATGGCGTGTGAGAGAAGTGAAGAGCAGTTGTATCTGTTCTGTAGATGTAGTGATAAGCAGGAGCAGGCACACACTCAACATGAAAAACGGTGATAGCTTGATGGGTCCTAGTATGATATGGTGAAGTTAGTTGAGGGATAAGGTTGATATTGATAATTAAATAAATGTTGTTCATGTCATTGGATGTAAGTCATACTTTTATTATGGACGATAATGAAATATTTTCAAATGTTTGGACACGACAGCAAGACATTTTATTGTGTTGTTTCACGTTATGTCTAAGAATGGCTGACGCCGCGCGTGCGCTGTTGGCGCGTTTATGTCAACAACATCTATATCAGAGCATCAAGATTCGACAGCGGGCGGATGAGATATTATCTTACGTAATATCTTCTATCGCTTACACGAAAGTAATCAAAAGGCTATGTGTACTACTGTCTAATTTTAGGCGCACTTTAGAGTTTCGATGCCGCGTGCGTTTGCATCGCGTGGTGCGTGGCATACAACGCGCGTAGTTCCAGATTGTGAAGCTGAAAGCTTTACCGAGCTACCAAGCCTAGGCATGCGCCTCTCCCGCCCAATGAAGTTTATCTGACCGCGGTTCATCCCAGCCGCAAATGGCACGAGGTGGGGCGCGAAGCCAAGAGACATAATTTTGTACCAGGGCGGGAAGAAGTCTGGGGGTGGGGGACAGTGGCGGGTCCAGGATTCGGTCAAGGAGGGGGCCACGTAACAAAGTGGGCCCCAGGCGTTGGTGGGCCCCCTCAAGCCTTGGTAGCCCCCAGCCTTGGTGGACCCTATCAAGCCTTGGTGGCCCCTGTCAAGCCTTGTATTTTGTATTTTGTATTTGACGTTGGACCCCATCCACGCCGAAGCGGGCTATTCCGGAGCCACATACAAGCATGGACAACACGAATGGTACACTCATCCTAATATAAAATGAAGACAGTTTCACTACAGCACATACTCCTATACAGCACATACTTCAATACTCTCACATGTGGGCCCTATCAAACATTGATGGGCCCTATCAAACATTGATGGGCCCTATCAAACCTTGGTGGGCCCTATCAAACCTTGGTGGGCCCTAGCAAGCCTTGGTGGGCCCTAGCAAGCCTTGGTGGGCCCTAGCAAGCCTTGGTGGGCCCTATCAAGCCTTGATGGGACCTATCAGGCCTTGGTGGGACCTATCAAGCCTTGATTGGCCCCCTCAAGCCTTGGTGGGTCCCCTCAAGCCTTGGTGGGCCCCTCAAGCCTTGGTGGGCCCTTTTGACCTTGAAGTCAAATGTTGGCCAGAATAGACCCCTTTTAGTTACAAATATGCCTTTCACATGCCAAAATGGGCTTCTAAACACCAGAATGGGCCCTCTGGAGGTCAGCGAGGGCCCTCTAGAAGTCAGACTGGGCCCTCTGGAGGTCAGCGAGGGCACATTTATTTGCGAGTTGTTTGAAAACGGCGTGGAATTCGTTTCGAGTCACTTCGATTGGCTGTGGTGCCACCTCGGGCTATTGGGCCCCTTAGAGGCTCAAGGGGGGGGGGCATGGCCCGTGCACCCCTCCCCCCGCCCCTCTGGATCCGCCACTGGTAGGGGAACGCCCTAATTACGAGCGAGCGCGCTCGCTCGTCTTTCCGTGGTGTATGGGAAAAATTTGATTATGAGCAGCCCGACCCGACCCGTGGCGACGCTTTTGAGAAGCTCATATCTCTGAAACCGCACGTCCGATTGACAAGCGGATTTCTTTCCTGAGCAGCCCCATCTAACCTACCCTGTTTGAGACCAGTGCCGACTCATGTGGGTGACTACCACTGCGCGTGGCGCGTGCCGCGTGAGGGGTGTTGGAAAAGTATTGTATCGCGATAACTCCGCAACGGCTGGGCAGATTACGTGCAAATTTTGTATGTGGTTAGGTACCCCTCAGCCGCCACTTTCACACAACTCAGGGATGGGGTGACTGCACGTGCGCACGTGCACACCCCTATTTTATATCTCAGGAACGGCTGGCCGATTGTGTTCAAATTTGGTGTGTAGTTAGGGACCTCTCATCTGCCAGTTTCCCACAAGTTAGGGATGGGTGCCTCTGCACGTGCGCACGTGCACACCCATATTTTGTATCGCAGGAACGACTGAGCCGATTGTGTTCGAATTTGGTGTGTGGTTAGGGACCTCTCAGCCGCCGCCTTTCCACAAGGCATGGGTGTGCCTCTGCACGTGCGCACGTGCACACCCCTATTCCATATCTCAGGAACGGCTGAGCCGATTGTTTTCTAATTTGGTATGTGGTTAGGGACCTCTCAGCCGCCGTCTTTCCACAAGTCATGGGTGGGATGCCTCTGCACGTGCGCACGTGCTCACCCCTATTCTATATCTCAGAACGGCTGAGCGGATTGTTTTCAAATATGGTGTGTGGTTAGGGACCTCTCAGTCGCCAGTTCCCACAAGTCAGGGGTGGGGTGCCTCTGCACGTGCGCACGTGTACACCCCCTATTCTATATGTCAGGAACGGCTGAGCTGATTGTGTTCAAATTTGGTGTGTGGTTAGAGACCTCTCAGCCGCCACGGCCACCTTCCCATAAGTCAGTGGTAAGGTGTCTCTGCCTGCACGCACGCATGAGCTCCCCCTTTTTTGTATCTCAGAAACTACTTGCCCGATCGAGTTGAAATTCATCATACATTTAGTTCACGCTCGCTCGTGCATCGCCAACTACGGCGCCTTATAAGGCGCCGTATAAAACCTGGCAATAAAACCAATTGAGCTACGTCGGAAAACTTATTTCTTCTCATGCACGCTGTCGTGGTGTTTCGTGTTGCGGTTGTGGAGATATACGCAAGCAGCTTATGCACGGGCCGCGGGCGTCATGTTTGAGGGACCGGGTGAATACACGTTCAACTTGCAATTGTTTGTTTTCTTCTCTCGAGCATTACATGCGTCGCGTGGAAAAATTAAAGCGACCATTGCATTGGCTGTGGATATCCAAGTTTCAATGGCGGCATATTTCCAGTATGTCCAAATTAAAAACGTTCCCTTGCTTTCCATCACTGTACAGATACCCGCTTCGCAGTGTCAAAGACATTTCAAGTACCTGTTAAGTAAATATTTACTAGTTAGTATTTTAGTATTTTGAAGTATTTTCACCAACGCAAATGCTTTCTTCCTCCCTGCTGAAAATGCAGCAAAATAAGCCTCGCTATTGCTTGACTTACCCACGCCAGAAATGTCGAAACTGTGGATAAGCGGCAAAATTCAATTTCAAAACAAACTGCTCTGACCCGGAGAATGAACGTTGGGTTCGTCATTATTTGATTTTCTCTTCATATTCCTAGCTTTGATGCAATTGAATTGGTGAGTTGTTTCTTTACATTGACATTGACTTCGCTACTTTGCATTTATTTGAGCAGTCGTGTTAATTATGATGTCCACAGACCACAAAAGGCGGACGGTTGCTTCACCAGCACCAGTCTGCCCTAATTCATGTCAATGTGTATTGTGAGATTCATCCCATTAACAATGAATAAGATGCTGTCAATCGCATGGGATAGGACATTTGTAGAGTTTCAGGAATAAGAGGAAGATTTTACATTTTAAACTCCAAAGAAGTCAAAGTATGGCATTTTTACAGTATGTTGATGTCAATGTGACAACACTGCAGGGATGCCTACCTACATTCATATTCCGCTTTTGAACGCCTTTTTATAGGAAAATTTACTATTTTATACTAATTCTACACATCTCATAGTGTGTCCAGGTATGTCAGACATAAAACTTTCCCTTCTAAATTCTGTCAGCTACGGGCAATGGCACAATCAGATGGTAGGGGATGGCCTGTGCAAGAAGCTCTGCTTAGGACCCTGCTTAGTGCAAGTCCTGACCTCTGAAATCCTTTCATTCAAAATATTTTGACGTAGTCATTTAAACACTTAATCAACTAAGCTTTCATGAGCCTCTTCATGTGCTGCTTTAACTTATTTCTTATCTCACCTAAAATTGGTTTTGTTCCTGTTTTCTAATTTATCAATAACTTGGTCTTAATCAGACGTGACAAAGTGAATCAACTTAATCTTTCTTCTTTGATACATCTTCCTATCATTAATATTGCAATAATGCAGTTACCGCATTGTTTGCAATTGTGTATGTATGTGTGGCTGACTGCTGTATAGTTGTTATATCAGTCGGGGGAGGTTTGGTCATGTGTTGTCATTTTTAGCAGAATGTGCCAAAAATGGCTATGCAAGTTAATATTTTTGGCAACTATGAGGCGATTTTGCTCCCCTTGAAGCTTTTTGCAAAATTCATGAAAAACCAAAAAAATCACTTAATACCACTAACACCATCAGAAAGAGCTTGAAATTCTCTTGATTTTCACCATTGACACTGCAAATCTGACATTGATGCATACACTTTTTGGCATTTTGAAATTAGTTGTTGAAGTTAAGGTGTTAAAAAAAACATATTTTTCTCCAATTTTGTATTTTATTTGTTATAAAACAAGCTGTTTGTCATACAAGAAAAAGATATTTGCAGCAAACGTTCTTTTGAAGACTCTGCAGCATTGACATGTTGATGTCGATGCTGCTGCGTCTTCAAAATAATATTTGTCACAAATATATTTTTCTCATATGAGAAACAGCTTGTTTTATAACAAATAAATAAAAAAATTGGAGAAAAATCAATTTAAATAATAATGATTTTTTTAACACCTTAACTTCAACAACCAATTTCAAAACGCCAAAAAGTGTATGCATCAACATCAGATTTTCAGTGTCAATGGTGAAAATCAAGAGAATTTCAAGCTCTTTCTGATGGTGTTAGTGGTATTAAGTGAATTTTTGAGGTTTTTCGCGAATTTCGCAAAAAGCTTCAAGGGGAGCAAAATTGCCTCATAGTTTCCAAAAATAGCAACTTGCGTAGCCATTTTTGGCATATTCTGCTAAAAATGGCACATGCTAAAAATGGCAACACATGACCAAACCTCTCCCGACTGATATTGGTTTTGAATATCACTCCGAACCGGAATGAATACATCTTTCCATGCAGGGTATGCTCCATATGTTGCAGCAATCTACACTTGATGCTTGGTAATTGTATTAGTTATTTTTTAAACATATAAGTAGAAGTTTTCTCTTCTCATAGGTGCCACATTGCTGAATGAAGATGGAGGAAGCCACAACCAGTCAGCCAGCATGTGGTAAGTACCTGATAAATCATGAATACCTTTCTATATAAACATGTATATAGGAATTTCCATCCTTATTTGCATGCTAGGTTGTTCCTCTTTTGATAACCCTTTTGATTTGATTGCCCTTACCCTTTACAAACACAGCTATGCATTTTTCAATCCCGGACTTTTGATGTGCATTTAATTTCCTTTTACAAAAACAATTTAAGACCCGACTTCTTTCAGCAGATTTGAAGTTGTAAGTTGTATGATCCCACTTAACATGAAATTGAACATTTATATAAATATTAACAGTCGCCACGGCATTTTGTTTGCAGACTACAGGAGGCTATTACATACAGATAACATGTTTTTGTGTTTTTTCCTTCTTCTCGAACTGGTATATATCAGATAATTTCAACCATTGCGTTTTTGTAGCATTCATTTCCCTACCCATCAAATTGGCTTCACAAAAGCACCCCGAAGTTCGACGCTTTTTCACAATCCACGGAGGTTGTGAACGGTCCGGATCGCTTCTTCGATGTGCATGGAGTCGGCACACTCTTGTACCGTCGCCTTCAGCTGGTCCAGGTTTGATGGAAGTTCCTCTCCTGGGCAATGCCATTCTAAAGTGCTCGTAAAAGAACGCATAGGTTGAATCGTTTCGTTCTGAGATGCTTCAGTAGACCCACTGGCGGATCCAGGGGGGGGGGGCATCAGCCCCCACCCCCTACAGGAATCTGGGAAAGGGGGGGGGGGCATTCAATACAAGTATGCCCCCCCGCGCGTTCCCAATTTATCGTAAAATTGTAAAAATTGTCTTTGCAGCATTAAAAATCCAGCTATCCACAGTCAAAAACCGGAAAATGTCGCGCCTCTTCGCGGCAAGACATAACTTTCGCAATTGCTTATACAAATTTGGAAAATGGGAAAAGGAATTACATTAATTGTCTGGCAGAGGCTCTCCTTGGCGGTATTGCTGGCACTGGCGGATCCAGGGGGCATCAGGGGAAAATGCCCCCCCCCCCCCACAGGAATCTGAGAGGGGCATTCAATACAAGTATGCCCCCCGCGCGTTCCCTGCACTGAACGTGAAAAACAATGATCTTAGGAGAAAACTTCATGAAAACGGAAGTTTGGTCTTCTCTCGAGTGATTTAATTTGAAGTTTGTATGTATCCCTTTATTTCAATGATAGACAAAACAGCGCACCTGATGCAATGCAAGCAGCCCCGGTGACACTTAACCCGCGCCCCGCTGGGCGGGGGCAGAATCTGCCCCTCCCTCCCGGATTTTCCCGGAACTTGAAGACTATGATATATATCAACGTCAAACTTTCAGTACCTTATTCTGCATCAATTATACGTCTTCTCGCCAAATTCCAATGACATTGATGCAGTATTTTGGGAAATAATGACATTTTAATGACGTCATGTTATGCCATTTTGGGTAAAAAACGATAAATGTTTGAAGAATCGTAGAAAATAGAGTTTTGAAGCAAATTGCAAATACAAAACGTCAAAAGAAAGGAAATGACATTCTCTTCAAAATGGCCATCTCGGATTTTCGGATTTTTTTTTACCCATTTTTGTTAATCCACTATCAACTTTTGTGAATTTGAAAAGTGCATTTCTTAAGCTCGAATACCAAAATAAGGTGACCGGCCCAAATCAGCGGAGGAAAAAATGGGGTACCTTTTTGCCACAAAAAGATCCCCTCGGGCTCGGGCGGCGTAGCATTGTTCTCCATACTGTTAAGAATAAAAACAAACGGAAAAATAGATGGCATTGCAGATATTGCCTAGCATGCCGTTGGAGAACGGATATAGGCCGGAGTCGGAGCTGGAGTCGGAGTCGGGAGTCGATTTTTTTCAGGCCGAAGTCGGAGTTGCTAAAATAATGTCGACTCCGCAGCCCTGCTCTAAATATTACCCTTGAGGTCACCCGGACCTAAAAGTGGGTGGGCATGTTTCTTTCACTTGACAGGTGTACCAATTTTCATCAAAATCGGAGGGGGTCGGGATTTTTTTTTTGGTGTGTGATTTGACGTGGCCTTAGGCGAGTTAACCCGCCATTGACTGGGTTAAATTGTAAGGGCTACAAACCTATCTCGGAATTAGACAATTTTGGGTTTTGACCCCAAAAAATTATCAAAAACTTTTTTTGGGTGGAAAATGCCCGCAAAATATAATTTTTCGAAGGTATTCAAAAAGCCGGAATATACGTCGGAGAACCACATATGGGAAACTACCATACCAAATTTCAGATTGATATCACCATTTTTGACTGACGTATGGCATCTAAAGTATGGGTATGGGTAACTCATGACGTGACATTAAATTCACGTAAATGAAGTCAGGTGGTAAAATGACTATCACTATCGAATTCTACGTGAAAAATAACTCATAAAATATGTGTTGGATGATTTTCGTAGATATTTTAAGCAAAGTGACCTTTTATGACCTGACCTTGACCTTGGCCAACAATCTCACTTTCGGTCATGCGGGATGTGTATCATACCTTTGGCACCACTTTGGGTGATCATAGCTGTAATCGAGGGCTTTGGATGGAAAATATAGCCCATAAGCTCAAATACGTCGATTTTGACCCTTGACCTGACCGTGACCTGACGTTTGACCTCACTTTTACATTTTTGAGTATGCTTTAGATTCATATCATTGAGAGCTTTCGATTGCCGCCTTGCGCGTCTCGCTACGATCATTGGTTCGGAAGATAACCAGGGGGCGTTTAACGCCCCCCCCCCCCCCCCCCCAGTCAATGGCGTTCGGCTGAGACCACAGTCAATGCCGGGTTAAACGTCGTTCCATTCATTAACACGATTAATTATTGCTTAATATTCATCTGGATGGTAGGATTGTCACAAGCATAGGCGTCGCCCCAGGGGAGGAGGAGGAGGAGGAGGAGGAGTAGTAGTAGTAGTAGTAGTAGTAGTAGGAGGAGGAGGAGGAGGAGGAGGAGGAGGAGGAGGAGGAGGAGGAGGAGGAGGAGGAGGAGGAGGAGGAGGAGGAGGAGGAGGAGGAGGAGGAGGAGGAGGAGGAGGAGGAGGAGGAGGAGGAGGAGGAGGAGGAGGAGGAGGAGGAGGAGGAGGAGGAGGAGGAGGAGGAGGAGGAGGAGGAGGAGGAGGAGGAGGAGGAGGAGGAGGAGGAGGAGGAGGAGGAGGAGGAGGAGGAGGAGGAGGAGGGTCAAGCGGGGCAACTTCCCCACCTCCCCCCCAAAAAAACGTCTTGCGACCCCCTGAGGGCTGAGATCGATACAGATTGGAAGAAATGCCAGGGTGGAAGAGATTAAGCAGGTTGATAAAGTCCACATTTCGTCCCGACGCAAAATATATTTGCAGAAAAGAAATGTTTAAATTATTCCTAGTAAATAACCGTTTTTTTTCTTAGTTAACGTCTGCCAGACAGGGTTGCCCCACCCCAACCTAAAAATCCTGGCGACGCCGATGGTCACAAGACCTGACAAATTGTATTTGGGGGGGCTTCTGGAATTTTAAAATCGAAACTTATGGCTAGACAATGTATATCCATTTAATTTAACTACTATATTTCAAATATTAAGCTCCAACCTTGAAACGACATTTTTTGCTGCGAGTGATTACTTATTTTGCCTGTTTATAAAATAGCTTCAGCTAATTTAACCCTATTCCTGTCTGGGGGGGGGGGGGGAGGTGAGGTGAGTAGAATCGCCCCCCTCTAGGTTTTTCGTGTGCTGCACATTCATTATTGAAACTAAGGTCTTCAAACTTTCCGACTTTTCCTATCTTTTCATTGCGCATCTGATGGTGTACGTTTTTCTCAAAAAAGCTGCCTCAAGCGGCTCCAGGAACACTTTTTGGGAGGCATGTTCGGGCGTTTTTGATACCAAAGGTTTACATGGCTAAACATTCGTGGAGGGTTTATTTTTTTCTGAAAAATGCAAGCAAAAAGATGTACTAGTAGACAATTGCAAGGGCTATCAGATGGCTATCTCGAATTGTCAAAATGTTGATTTTAAAAGTGCGAAATTTTGAAGATTTTTTTTAAAAACATATATATACAATTTCCATTTTTCGAAGAAAAAAAAGCCTGACACGTCCCCGAGATATGCTACCAGTATATGTACACAAAACAAATCAAGTCGATATCTTGATAACTGATAAAGTTATAACCCGAAAACTGCCGGAAGTTCGTGCTAACCACGAAGGGTTGATTTCCGCTTCCGCTAATATCTCAATAACTGCGAAACGCAGCGACAAGCGGAATGCTTGTCGCTGCGAATTGTTTTTGATGGAATGAATGGTAAAGTAGCGCCTACCCGGAAAGGGTGCTCAGTCACCATTCCCGCAGTCACCTCAACGATAGTGGCAAAAGTATTGTGCTATCTTTCAATGGTAAAAAGTTATTAAAAAACATCATGGACTTTTCGGTACATTTTACCTCGTTTGACCTGGAAGACATTGACCCAAGGTCATGAAAATTACACAAAAGAGAGTTCCCTGTATGTCCTTCATACCCACCGAATTTCGTTATTGTAGCTCTCATAGGAGCCGAGATCTCAGGAGGGGGCCGAATCGGACCCTCCCGGACAGATTTAGCGTAAAAAAGCCGGACAGGAATAGGGTTAACCCGCGACTTGCTGGGGGGGGGGGCTATTTTTTGCCCCCCCCCGCTATTTTGAAATAACTCCTAAACGACCACAGGTATCGTCACCAAACTTGCAGTACCTTCTCTCCCATCAATTCTACACATGTTGGCAAAAGGAAAAATATGAGGTTATGATAGGTCAACCGGGAATGACGTCAGAGTGACGTCATGTTCTTCGGTTTTTGTTGGAAAATAATGGTTTGTGGAAAACGCTGTCAAAGGTACGATGTTTTAGATAAACTCAATTGTCTTAAATCAAATTACTGACAATAGACCGGGCTATCAAACTGCTATCTCGGATTTGTGTGTTTTTTTTTCTCTCAAAATTTTGAGAAATCCAAATACATTTTTGTTTTGTTTTTACAAAATTTTCAAGAAAAAATCGGAATTATCCAGAAACCGGAATATATGTGATTGAGACGTGAGCGGTGAATATGTGTACCACATTTGAAGTCGATATCTTCAAAAATGACTGACTTATGACCTTTAAATGACATAAATCGCCCACCTCACAGCATTACTATGCATATAAAACGCATTTCCGTTTTTGCTTTTTACTTCTATTTATATGGAACAAACAATGTTCTGAGGTCATTTTCGCGTTCTAGACGAAAAGCAAACCCATAAACATGTGTTACAACGCCTAATGACCGTAATCTGCAGTTTTACCTCGTGGCCTCGGATGACCTTGACCTGACCCAAGGTCATAAACAGCTTAGAAAGGTACTTAGAAGTGTCGGACACACGAATCATACCGATTTATCGACAGCTTATGCGTTTAATATCGCAATTTTGCGCGACAATTCCATCCATCGAGACCTTTTGACACGGTCAAACATTTTGTACTTGACCTGATCTGTGACGTCATCAGTGACCCCGAGATCAACAATATTATGTTTCCTTCGATAAATTTCCCACGGCCATCGAATGTCGTTTGAATTTGTACATTCGGTCCAGTAGTTCCGGAGATCCGAGGGGGGGGGGGGGAAATAGCCCCCCCCCAGTAAGTCGCGTTATTAAATATACCCCAGTAACTCGCGGATTAAGGTTGGAGTCGATTTCGGAGTCGGAGTCGACTCCAGAGGGTCGGAGTCGAGTCGACTCCGGAGGGTCGGAGTCGAGTCGACTCCGGAGGGTCGGAGTCGGAGTCACCTGAAAACCGATCGACTGGTAGTGACAGACCCTGGTAGTGACAGACACATGTTCTCGTCGTTACGGGCGCTTGGTATGTTTCCTGTGACTAAGCTTGTAATTTCGGTCGGCGATCGCCTCCAATCTCCAGTATGCCTTAGACGGAGGTGTCGCAAGATGTACTATAACCATTCAAGGTTCTGTAAAAGTTTCTTATGTCGAGTGTGTGTTAGTTCTATAAAATGACGTGGCTATTCGTGCAACCATTTTCATAAGGTGGGGTTGTATATTCGTTGGAAGCGGATTTTTTTACACATTACACTGTTCAATTTTCTTCATTCAAAACAAGAATCCATTAAAAATCGCAAAAAAGCAAAAAGAAAAACTGGATGGTGATTGGCCTAATTAGTTGTGACGTCATACTATAGCAGTACTATAACAGCGGCACATGTTTTTCGTAATAACTCGTAAACAAAAAGAGCCAGGCCACTGTTACTTCGTGACATTTAAGCCAACACAATAGCGGATCGTTTGACACCAAAATAATGAAAATCGGTTGGTAAAATTTTGAGTTATATGGATTTGAAATCGAAGATGGCGGCGAGAATCGTGGTTGTCGAAGCGATATCTCAGGCACCAGCAGTCGGATCGGGATGATTCAAACGCCATTCGGCATATCTGGGTAACCTGATGTCAGAAACATCTAATTGACCCCATTATGGTGACCTATGACGTCACTGAGAGGTCAAGTTAGTCACATTGTAACTTGACCTCTCCGTGACGTCATAGGTCACCATAATGGGGTCAATCAAATGTTTCTGACATCAGGTTACCCAGAGATGCCGAATGGCGTTTGAATCATCCCGATCCGACTGCTGGTGCCTGAGATATCGCTTCGCCGACCGCGATTCTCGCCGCCATCTTCGATTTCAAATTCATATAACTCAAAAATTTACCTACCGATTTTCTATTTTTTGGTGTCGATCGATGACGATCCACTATTGTGTTGGCTTAAATGTCACGAAGTAGCAGTGGCCTTCCTCTTTTCGTTTACGTTATTTACGAAAAACACGTGGCGCTGTATTCGCCTCCAACCGGACAGCTATTTTGTGACGTCATCACCGGCACATGCCCTCTGGGCACAAAAAGAAAGGCTTCGTTTCGAAAACCAGAGCGAAGTAAGACATTTGGACTTCGATTTGTGAATGACGAAAGTCCATAATTGATTAATTTCATCTGACCTCAACAGGTGTTCCCTACCCTATTGGTTGCTCGTGTTGCTCGTGAGTGTTGCGTGCACTCTGAACCCACCACCCAATAATTCGATACCAGTTCATCTGATCATTTTGCCTCCGGGATTTTAGCCAGACAAGATCGCGGATAGATCTTTTCTGTGCCGCACAGCGTTGACCTTTTCGGTCAACTGCCACTTGGCCCAATTGGTACATATGTTATCACTGATCGGCTATCGGGGCTCGAACCCGGCGCCGGCGGACTATGAGCACGTGATCATTCCTCTCGGCCACAGGGACGGCAAGAATTTGCACATATTTGTCGTGCACATACATGCACTCTTCCTAACCATTTTCGTCGTTTTAGTACTTGTGAAGACTAATTTGTTGAACACGAAATACAAAACAAAACACGAACGTTGACAGGGGAAATCCTATTTAAATTGTTTCTGATGTTTGTAATAGTAATTCCCTTACCTAACCCAGAGTAAGCATATTCCATACGTAATTTCGCACGACCGGTGCAAATAGGACCCCCAGAGGTCCTATTTATTAGAGCCATGCTATCACGGATTATGTATATTGTACGTACGTCTGCTGGATGCAATGTAAACGGCTGGCGGTCGTGATAACAACAGTCCGCGAACACTACAACGGCCGTCCACTGCATAGCAACGGCCGCCCACTGCATAGCAACGTTTCGCTTATTCTATGGATGCAGGATGAATGTGGCGTGAAGAGTATTATGGTCGCTGCCGCTGGGCAGTAACTCGATTGCAGAGCCGGCGATATAAATGTGAATCGTCCCCAGAGCGCCCTTTATTGCTCACCAGAGGCACTGAAGTGCTTACATCTCAGCGGCGCAAGTGCCAGGCCCGCGCCACTGGCGCCACTTATACACTGTCCGGCGGGAGATGGCCTTGACCTTAGCGTGTGGCCTTGACCACGCTGCCTCCGGGGATGTTGTCCAGCACGAGCTGCTCCATGTCCAGCTCCTGCAGCTGGCTGCCGATCGCCCACATGAGCGGGTGCTCGATAGCGTCGATGACGATGTTCTTGAAGAGGTTGGGGAAGCTGTTGACGCCCAGCTCGAAGGCGTAGTCGAGACTGCCGGCGCCCTCGGAGCGCAGGGTCAGCGTGCCCAGGTCGATGTCGAGATCCTCGATGCGCGGCTTCTGCGAGAGGTTGAGCGGCTGTGCCAGCCGCGCGCGCAGCTTCAGGCTGTCCACACTGAACCGGATGAAGCCGTTACGCTCCAGGAAGCCGAAGGCGCTCACCTTCCAGTGGTATCTGTAACCGAACACGGTGTCAGTGTTCGTAAGGATGCAACCGACGAGGTTTAGAAGCTGGATTAGAAATTATACCAATCTTACTCAGTTATGTGGCCCTAGTCGTTCTTTCTGTTTTGTGTGGTGTAAGCTTTTCAGGCCTAACCTAACGTTACGTTCTGACATGACCTTGTCAGCCGTCTCGCCCCGTCCCAGCCCCACCACAGCTCTACCGCTCCTCTGCCTCAGCCCCACCACAACTTGGTGTGCTCCCCTGTCCCTTCTTGGTTCCACCTTGGCTCCACCCGCTCCCCTGAACTAACCTGCCGGTGATGCGTTGCGTGCCCAGTGCGACAGTAGTCTTGGCCGTGTACTCCTGCATGCCGACCGATATCTCGCCGGTGCGGTGCACGGTGCTCAGGCCGGTCAGCACGCCCTCCGTCAGCGTGATCTGCCGGGGGGCAGGGCGGCGCGTCAGCGGTCACTCGACAGATACCGGTACACTGGGACATCGACTATACTGGGACATCCTAAATGGATGGTAGTTTCTCCAACCATTTCCATGATCAATTGGATCTCCGTATGATGTATTTGCTAAATACGTATTTAATTATTGTTGCACACCACTCTTGAAGGCGGCATTGTCCGGTCGACTGCCTGTTTCCCTGTTGACACCATCCGGTACCGTGTGCCCTGTGTGCCGGTACCGCTGTTGGGCGTGCGCTGCGCCCGTACCTGGACGCCCATGGAGTTTGATCGCTCGACGGACGGCAGCTCAAGCGGGTCGTAGCCCTCGTCTCGGACCATCTTGCGGACCCGGAGCACCGCAACGTCCAGCACCGGGATCGAGTCGGAGAACAGGATCTCCTCGTTCAGAGCCCTACGGGGGTATAGTTGCGTAGTGTCAGGACACTGACTAGCCGATTTAGAGGCATATTTGGCGGAGTCCCGTATCACGGCGGTGACTGCTATCCCCGCTGGGCGCCGCCTCACCTGAGTTTTTCGTTGACGGTCTTGGCGAGCTCCGCATTGACCTTGTCGAGCGTCAGCGGCTTGATGGCGTCGAAGAGGAAGGTGCCCATCATGTTGACGGCGCCCTGGATGATGTAGCCGAGGCCGCCCAGGTTGTGGAACACCACGTCGATGCCGCCGAAGCCGACGTCGGTCGTCACGTCGTTCAACTGGCGGCAAAGGGCGCTCGATCAGTCTGGGCTCGATGAACGGCCTGGTCGGCAGATTACCTTGTACTCGTCACAAAGAGTCGAGGTAGGGTGAGTGGAGAGTTGCCAGCACGGTGCAGTGAGTGGTTGGGAAGTTACCTGGACGGTGCCGTTGGTGCTGACTTCCAGGATGCCCTTGCCCTCGGCCCTGACATCCTCCAGCGTGATATTGAAGTCGCCGGCGTAGTTGGACCAGAAGTAATACAGGTTGTATTTGCCCAGCGCCGTCAAAGACTTGAAGAAGATCTCGTATCGGAACTGAAAGAAGAAGATTTTGGGCAGTTAATGAAGGCTGTGCATGCTTGTTGTGCTCCTTAGCTGTTGCTATTCAGCTTTGTGTGTGTTAAGAATATTTTGTGAATCAGATATGAATTATCTGTCATGATTCCGAAGATTTGAAACTAACCCGTTTCAAACTGAATGTCAAACATGATTTGCTGAAGGATTCCGATGCTACGAATGATGCGCGTGCCGCCTTTCTGTATCTAATGTGGCGCATAGCCTTTGCCGTTCAGGAGCAAGGGGTTGTGTGGCCTTTGTTTGTTAGTGTTCACTGTTCATTTGACCCACCTCCTGTGCGGAGAAGTCCACCTTGACGTCCCGCATCTCGAAGTACTTGAGTCCGGTGAGGATCATGTCCTGCAGCTTGACGTCCGCGCCGGCGATGGTTTGGTCGAGCTTGGCCGGCACCGACAGCGGGTCGGGCACCAGAGAACCTGCCGTGCCACAGACCCCCCAATCAGTGGTCTCAGGGTGGTCCCGAACAGGTCAGCCAGACCTCTGATCAAGGGCCGCAGCCCGCCGTGCCGTGCGCTTCAGTCGCTTTTTCAGCAGAGAGATGGATTACGGTCTAAATATCTGAAATTTCACACATGCGACGACGCTTTCGTTTTCGTTTTATTAGAACATGTTCCTTTCAGCGTTAAAGCCGACCTAAGCTTGGCGACAAATCATGGATTGTCACTGACTAGATATCCCGGGTTAACCTTTGTCTCGAGCGCTGGTACCGCTCGCTGATCGGACGTTGTTGGTGCACTCTGGACTTACCGGGCAAGCCCCTTTGGTCGTCCTTTTTATAATGTTCAATAACTTGCCGTATCACTTCCTCCACTTTAATTTCCGCTTCCCGTCGTATCCTGGACGCATCCTCCTCCTTTGCGGGAGTAACTGAAACAAGAGCGAGTGATCGTCAGGTCGTTATTCTGTTGCTCTATTAGCAGCTGGGACGTTTCCAAATAGGCCCATCCAAATAGGCCCATCTCAAACTGAGGTACTCTCGGCTAAACAAAACTGGATGAAGCAGGTATGTCGTAGCGAAGTATTCTACTGTATCGGGTGGTGCTTTCTGTCCTCTCCATGCGGAGTACCCGTGCTATGTAATTGTCCCCGTATGAGCGGAGGTTGTAGTTATATGGAGTCCATATAAAGTTACATGTTATGGACAGTCCATATTACGGACTTACACGACAGTTCGAAGCTGTTGAGGACTTACACGACAGTTCGAAGCTGTTGAGGACTTACACGACAGTTCGAAGCTGTTGAGGACTTACACGACAGTTCGAAGCTGTTGAGGACTTACACGACAGTTCGAAGCTGTTGAGGACTTACACGACAGTTCGAAGCTGTTGAGGACTTACACGGCAGTTCGAAGCTTTTGAGGACTTACACGGCAGTTCGAAGCTGTTGAGGACTTACACGACAGTTCGAAGCTGTTGAGCTCGGTCATCTCTGTGAGCCACTCTGGCAGGAACGGCATGCCCCGGCCCACGGCCAGCAGGCAGCAGCAGACGAGTCCCGGCCCCAGCAGCCGCGCCATGGTCCCACTGTGGGCACACAGGGCGGGACGCGGTCAGACGAGGCACACAGGGCGGGAGACGGGGTCAGACGAGGCACACAGGCCGGAAGACGGGGTTAGACGAGGCACACAGGTCGGGAGACGCGGTCAGACGAGGAACACAGGGCGGGAGACGCGGTCAGACGAGGCACACAGGGAGGGACGCGGTCAGACGAGGCACACAGGCCGGGAGACGCGGTCAGACGAGGCACACAGGGAGGGACGCGGTCAGACGAGACACACAGGCCGGGAGACGGGGTCAGACGAGGCACACAGGGCGGGAGACGGGGTCAGACCGCTTACCAGTGACCACTGGCCAGTCGTTGACCGCTGACCTCGTCTTTGGTCCGCAGCGCACCACATGATAGCCTCTCGGACCAGTATAAACACAGCCGGCGCAGTGTCTGGTCAGAGCGTCGCTGTTCGCGCTCCGCCGGCCGCGGCCACAGGACCGCTGCACAGGGGAGCACCGCACACCGAGCCGTCATGATGGCACGGCACGGCACAGCACAGCACGACACAGCACGACACAGCACGACACGACACGGCATGGCATGGCACGGGACGGCACGACACGGCATGGCACGGCACATCACCGCACGACACGGTACGACACGGCACGACACGACACAGCAGCACAGTCACCTGTTCCTGGGGACGGAGGGGGGACCGCCTGTTCCGGGGGACGGAGGGGGACCACCTGTTCCGGGGGACGGAGGGGGCCACCTGTTCCGGGGCACGGAGGGGGACCACCTGTTCCGGGGACGGAGGGGGGGGGGGGGGACCGCCTGTTCCGGGGCACGGAGGGGGCCACCTGTTCCGGAGGACGGAGGGGGACCACCTGTTCCGAGGGACGGAGGGGGTCACCTGTTCCGGGGGACGGAGGGGGACCACCTGCTCGGGGGGACGGAGGGGGACCACCTGTTCCGGGGGACGGAGGGGGACCACCTGTTCCGGGGGACGGAGGGGGGGGGGACCACCTGTTCCGAGGGACGGAGGGGGGTCACCTGTTCCGGGGCACGATGTGTGATAATCGGGACGCGAATGAGCTGGAAATCAGATGGTGCTCAAACGGCGGGATCGTCTGTATCGCGGGCACTAGTCACATAGCAATGCGAGAGTGACAATCGCAATTCGAAGCAGATGAAGATTTCGAGAGATTAAGTGAGTACCTAAGTTTCTTGGAAAAATCATTTGGTATTTTCATTGAATTACACAACCACACCATGCCACAGTTGTATAATTACTAGTTGTACTTAAATTGCTTAGTAGTTTCAAGCCAGCGAACCAATGAAGTACATGCACCTATGCGACCTTGAACAAAGCATACCGGATGACCTATGATATTTGCAATATCATGGCCCACTTAACCACTGAGTTTAGCACGCAGATTCGGTGAGCTGCTGTGTCCCCAATGACGTGTTACTCGATGTCTGAGAGTTGTCCGTGCCGGCCCCAGCGCCCCCTGACCCATACTCAGAGGTGCGGTCCGAGCCGCCCCCCCCGCCCTGATCGGCGTCCTTGTCACGGGGTTCTGCGTCGTCACTGTTTGTTTGATCGGAGATCGGCTTGGCCGCGTGGCATGTGGCGGTCAGCTCAGCCGACTGCTCTGTGGCCGCGTGGTATGTGGCGGTCAGCTAAGCCGACTGCTCTGTGGCCGCGTGGTATGTGGCGGTCAGCTCAGCCGACTGCTCTGTGGCCGCGTGGCATGTGGCGGTCAGCTCAGCCGACTGCTCTGTGGCCGCGTGGCATGTGGCGGTCAGCTCAGCCGACTGCTCTGTGGCCGCGTGGTATGTGGCGGTCAGCTCAGCCGACTGCTCTGTGGCCGCGTGGTATGTGGCGGTCAGCACAGCCGACTGCTCTGACCGGCTATGTAGCTGACGTAGTTATCTGATAGCTGATTGGTCATTCTTAGCGCGCTGCACTGTTCTTGGGACACATCTGGAGCAGGTTTGAATGATTCGTTTTCAGGCCAGCATCGAATGTGAGCAGACGGCGCTGAATGTGTTGCATGAAGTTGCCACATACTTCGATCTCATTGAGAAGTGTTTGCTGTAGCCATTCGTTTGCTGCTGGCTTCTGCCGTTATTCCGCTGGCTGAATGCTGGACATCACTGCTGTATCTGACGAGGCGCTCGTTGTGCGGTTCGATCTTATTGAGAAGTGTTTGCTGTAGCCATTCGTTTGCTGCTGGCTTCTGCCGTTATTCCGCTGGCTGAATGCTGGACATCACTGCTGTATCTGACGAGACGCTCGTTGTGCGGTTCGATCTCATTGAGAAGTGTTTGCTCTAGCCATTCGTTTGCTGCTGGCTTCTGCCGTTATTCCGCTGGCTGAATGCTGGACATCACTGCTGTATCTGACGAGGCGCTCGTTGTGCGGTTCGATCTTATTGAGAAGTGTTTGCTGTAGCCATTCGTTTGCTGCTGGCTTCTGCCGTTATTCCGCTGGCTGATTGCTGAACATCACTGCTGTATCTGACCAGTCTCTCGTTGTGCGCAAATGATGCCGTATGTTTGACTTAACATGAGTACGTGCGCTCTGTTTAGCTGTTTGGCTCTCCGCAGGGTCATTGACCTGCCTCCTCGAAGCGGGATGATGATAAGTACGAGCACCGCATGCGACGATGACTCGGGGTTTTGGCATTTCCATGGTGACGGAATAACGATTTATTTGGCATAATGCGACCTTGTCTCGGGATAAACCGTGTTTCGATATATTTGTGCAGCCATGTATACGTATTCCCTCATACAGATAAAGCCAGCTTGACCTTTTCCTCGATTGGCCAAAACTCATGGTTACCGTTCTGTTCAGTTAGGGGATTGTTAGTCCTATATATGTCT
>JAXIVJ010014425.1:32500-34431 GCA_036785665.1 Chirona hameri | reverse complement strand
GACATTTTGAGTAGCTGAGTTGACAACAATTCTACGTATCCTATCCAAATTTGGAGTGTATACAACTATTACATCGTGACCTATGACCTTTTCTTCAAGGTCATGTCAGACACCAAAGGGCCATTGACCTGATCTCAAAGGTCACCATTTGACCTAGATGCTCAAAATGGGATGACTTTGGATTTTCCTTATGACAGGCAGCACACTACTTTTTACGGTATTCCTCTATCTCTCTCCGTTCGGAAGTTATACTAAGCGCCCTGTACAATCGATATTTTGAACGTGGTCGATCTTAGGTCATTCACTTGACCTGGAAGGTCACCCGTTGACCTGAAACCTAATAATCGCATACTGTTAGATTCCTCTCATGACAGGCAACATGCTGGTTCTTACTGCATTGCTGTAAGTTGCTTGGTTTGGAAGTTAACAGGGGGGAGCTGTCAGCCCCCCCCCCCCCTGTAGGGCGAAGCTGATACATTTGTTTACGGTAATGCAAATTAATAAACAAATGCGCATATTAGGCGGGGGTTAACTATCGTAGGGCGAGGGTTAACTATCCGTATCCATGGTCCACTGAAAACGGTAGGGACACGTGAACCCACCGACTACACTGCCATCTATACGTTGGCTTCCGAGCGAACCCGTCATCTGCGATCTATGAACGGAACTACTGCGGTGATGGCTGTTGGACTGCAATGGCAACGCTGGCTATGGTTGCCATAGATACATACATCTGATCCGTATTGCCAAAATTGATGAACCATTTCGATTTTGTTTCGCTTTTGCTGGTGGCACACCCCTGTAGGATTTCGCTTGCGAGTTGTAAATGGCAAACGTTCTTGCATTATACTATTACATCGATAGAAGTGGGCTATTGTCCGGTATAGGCTAAGTCAGACTGCGCTCAATTCAAATCGTTTTCTTCAGATTTCATGACCGATAAATGTTGACAGTGACGGACATTCGAGACAGTTCGTTGAGTACCAATGATCCTTCATTTATTTCATGTTATCTGCAAACCACACATTTCCGGAACTAGAATGTTTTGCAGAAGAACGCATTGTGCTTCTGTCATCACATTTACAGAAACAAAACTAAAGATTGCTGTATCAACTGGGGACCACATACTACACTTAATAAACTCAACCATCACGTGACGGCTGGCGTCGGTCCAAGAACAAACCCTGATCGTCTTTACCATGCTTCACGCGAATAAGGAATATTGCTGATCTATGGTAACCGGTCTTCCTTCCAAATTGGTTTTCGGGCAATGTAAAAATTAATGAATTTTGTTGTAGCAGATTGTACAGGAAGCTGATTGATTGATTGATTGATTGTAGCAAATTGTACAGGAAGCTGATTGATTGATTGATTGGTTGTAGCAGATTGTACAGGAAGCTGGTTGTCCACGGAATGGTGGTGAAAAAGATGAGAAGGAAATATGCGCATTTGTTTTTTAATTTACTTATTAATTTGCATTACAGTAAAATGGTGTGAAGTGAGACAGTTTTATTCTTCCCGCCATTGACTGGGGGTGGGGGGGGGACGCCTAACGCCCCCTAATGAACTTTCGGAATAGCTCAAAAACCAATAGTGTTATCAACGCGAAACTTCGGGTTCCTTCTTCTACATCGATTTGACGTCTTTGGGGAAAAAATAAAGCAATTTCGACGAAAACTTGCCATCTATAGCCTTCGATTGCACCCACAATCACCCAAAGTGCTGTCAAAGGTATGATACACATCCCACATAAGCTAAATAGAGATTGTTGGAAAAGATCAAGGTCATGGTCAGGTCACAAAATGTCAACATACACAAAATATCTACGAAAGTCATGCAGCACATGTTTTATGGATGCTTTTAGGCGTAGAATTCGATAGTAATAGTCATTTTACCACCTGACTTCATTTACGTGAAGTTGGTGTCAAGTT
>JAXIVJ010014425.1:0-27500 GCA_036785665.1 Chirona hameri | reverse complement strand
GCCAGAACCGTCGGTGGGAAGCGCCTGCCGGTTCACTGCAACTGGATTAAAGGATCCGTCACCGGTCAGTTATATCTGGAGATGCTCGAGATAGTGATGTGGCCAGCCGTACGGGCCTACGCGACCCGTAAAAGCTACTGGTTTCAGAAGGATAGCGAGGATGGCGCCCCTGTCATGCAATTACTCCTGTGAAAGAACTCCTCGCATCAAATTTCGGCCACCGAAAGATCTCCCGCAGGAGGAGCATCACGGGTCATTGCACGGTCCGGCCCCGTCCTGCTTAGACTTCAGCTTCTGATCGCAGACCCTCACTCATGCTGTTCAATGTGAGCCACGGACCCCGGAGCAGCTGAAGACGGTCTTGAAGACTTCTCACAGAAAATGCACGAGAGTCAGCTGAAGAAAATGGTAAGACACACACGGTGCCGAGCGGAGCTCTGCCAGGCGTAATGAGATAGCTACTTTGAGCACCATCTGTAGACAGTTACTAAAGCGCAGGGTGATCGGGATCATGTCATCACAAATGTCCAACATTGGGGCCTTGCAGCGTATGCGTTTCATTCATTTCAGCGGGAAATGTATGTCTCTGCTGGTCACCAGCTTATCACACTTGCAAATGATCACCCTGTAGTATGGCCGGGTATGACTGCAAAACATATAGTTGTATCTGACCAAATTACCGCTTGAATTTTATCTGAATGCAAATGGTTAGGGTTGGAATAAAAAGGCACTATGGATTGCTTTGTAATTAAAGGTTGTTTCCCTCAGTACTCATTTGATGATGTGGATAGAACGACGACTACAAATACAAAATGTCGTTTTGTGAGCGAATTCACAATGTTAAAAGTTCTGGACCTTGCCGCTCATAACAATAAATTACCGCAGGAGTTTTACGATGGATAGGATTATTTTACATAAATCGAAAGCAAATTTAATCAAGAACGTTTTGGGCCTGCTTCCCGCTGTGTCTGGAGGTTGTTTCTATTCTATTGTTTTATAAGGATGAACAGAAATTTGGCTGAATTCCCAATGGGACGTTAGTGATCATGGTATACCACAAATCTGGTCATGACCATTTTGTGAACGCTACCCGGGAGGCCATATCGGACGGGTATCAGACGGACGCCATCTACACAAACTATTCGGCTGCATTTCAAAGTGTCAATCACGCGCTTATCATCCACAAGCTCGAACATTCATACAAACTTCGTGATAACGCTCTAAAATGGTTCGTCTCGTCACTCTCGTACCTGTCCGATAGGCGCCACAGAGTTAGCACGGACGGAAGAAAAAAACATCCGATTGGAAACCTGTGATCTCCGGAGTTCCGAGGGATCGATTTTGGCACCTCTAATTTTGTTTGCTCTTCATCAACGATCTAACACGATCCCTCGACTCAGATTGTCTCATACATGCCGATGACGTAAAATGTATCGCAAAATTAGCACCCCGTCTGACGGGCGACTGCTGCAGGATGATCTGAGTCGTCCTTCAGCCTGGTCTGTCAGATGGGGACTAAACCTAAATCCACCAAAATCCAAACCGTTAAAATCGTCCTCAGGCGCGCACCAGTCCAGACCACCTACTATAATGGCAGCTCTAAACTTGATCATGTCGAGGAGATACGTGACTTAGGTGTGACCTTGGATCAATAACTTACTTTTGCTGCGCATGTGGACATCATCGTCAAACGAGCAAATCGATCCCTGGGTCTCCTCATCCGCTCTTTTTAATCTGGCTCGAACCACGGTTCAAACTTCAATCGCACAGCTATTGCCGCTGCCTATTTTTCCAACATGCGATCTATTCTCGAGTATTCAACTGTGATCTGGGCTGGTGCGGCCGACTCCCATACAAAGCGGACCGATCGGGTGCAGCACAAGTTCTTCATGTGGCTTCCCCACAACACCCAGTCCGGAAATGCTCCTTCTCTCTCCTATAGTGACCTCTGTCACCAGTTCAAAATCCCTACTCTAGCCGCAAGGCGAGTTCAGCATGATCTCCTTTTTCTCTGAAACGTTCTATGCAGCAAACTGGACACACCGCGTTTGCTTGAAAGCTTCTCTCTTCACGTGCCCGCCCGATCGACCCGCCAACAAAACCTGCTCAATGTTCCTCACTCTCGTGTCAACATCGTGCAGAATGGAATGTTCACTCGCTTGCCAATTGTCACGAACGCCTTCCTTAGAGATCAGAATGTCGCGGCCGACATCTTCGATGATCGCCATGGCTCCTTCACGCGGCAGGTGCTGCAGTATGTGAAGAAGTAGTGTGGGCTGCGTGATGCTTTGCGTGACACGTGAAGCGTTTTTAATGTTCTTTTCCGTTCTCGTCTTTTTTTTCTTTTTCAAGCCTTATTTGTGGTGTATGTGCTTACGTTTTTAACTATTCGACTGCGCCTGTCATTGGGTTCATCCCGTTGGTGATGCAGTTGAATAAAATATAAAATAAATAAAATCAAATCATGGCTTTTAAAGATATGTTTCATGCTGCTGCCCATAGGACGTAATGTTTTCATGGAGATTCATCTTGTCATATGACACCAAAAAAGCCAAACTTGTGCTTATTTCGTGTTGTCATGTGTCAGGAAATGCAAAAAGAAAACACAACACAAATTTGTGCTTTTGTGATTTTGTTGTGATGATCACAAATTTGTGATTTTCGCATTACAAATGGTCAGGGGAGGTGTAAGGATTGCATATCTCCCATGGACCAATAAGTAGGCACTCTACCTTAAACGAGCAAATGACAATTACTGATCGGTTTAACGTCCCACCCCTGTATTTTAGTTAAGCATACAAAGACAGTATAGTTATACGTGAATTGCGAACGGGGAGGGGTGGCAGTGACTCGAACCCGGGATCTATCAATCAAGAGGCAAACGCTACTAAATGCATTTTACAATGGATTTAGCTCCAGTTTGCGGAGCAAAGTCCATTGGATGGGCAAATAAGATGAATAATTACGTTTGTATGCATATTAAACACATCTCTCACTTTATCTGGCGTAAGCTCAGGAATGGCTTAAGCTCGGGGGGGAGCAGGGGGGGGGGGGCAGCCGCCCCCCCACATTTTTGATTTTAACATTACGCCTATGGGCTTTGATTCTTTCCATGGGCGTTGCATGGAAAGAATCGACTTCAGAATGCCTCCCGCCCCCCCCCCCCCCAACTTGAACATAGTTCCTACGCCCCTGTCAATAAGCTCTCCGTCCACTTCAATGGCGGCGACTCCCAGTGCCAGTGAGCTGGCATCGGTCCACACCGTGACGTCATTGCCTCGCACATCCCATCTTCCTTTTGCAGGGTCGTCTGCTGCTACTTTTGCAAACACTTCTGCAACCATTTCTTTCACATCGTTGTCCATGATGGGCTCGTCCCAGGTGCTGGACAGCTCATTTGCACGTCTCTTCAGGTACGATGTTGCTGGTCGCAGCCAACCACATACGGGGAGATGCCCCGTGAGACGGCCACAAAGCGAGAACACTGCGCTTTGTCAGTGGCTGCTCGGCTTTTCCGACGACATTGTCTCGTCTCCACTTAAGACCGCCCCTTTCCGCTGACACTCTCAGGCCGAGAGCTCTCCCTCCGTTCTTGAGTCTCACGGCTGACTTGCACTCCAGGCCGAAAAATCTCAAGTGATCAGCCACCTTCTCCGCAGATAGCACAGTCTCGTCCACCAGAACATCATCAACATATGACGAAACTGCACGCTCCACACCTGAATTCTGTTTGACGACCGCATCCAGAACGGCTTTCATGACGCATGGTGCAACATTAAGGCCAAACCCCAACCTTGTCAAGCAGTACCGTACCCCGTTGAAAATCACCGTCTGGTACGGCCACAGCGACTTAACCACGTGGATCTGCAGGTACGCTTTGTGGAGATCCAGAAGCGCGACATCACTTCTCATCTTGCGCCACTCGCGAAGTTTCTCGCTGCAAACATCCACATCTGCCGTGTAAGTACCTACATGACTGTTCATTTCGCGAAAGTCTAACACCGGACGCACTTTCTGCTTGTTTTGCTGTATGATAGCCTTCATCGGGATACGCCCTTTGGACGGTCCATGCTCCCGCTCATCGTAAGGCTAAAGCCATCCATTCTGGATCCAGAGAGCTATTTCCCGTTCGTACTCCGCCGTGGCATCAGTCGAGACGCGATATTGCGACAAAGAGTTCTTCAGCGCATCGGGCGCACTGTCTCCTGACCACTCCCAGCTCACGATCCAGCATCGTTGGCGCTCGTCGAACCGGGCGTGGAAGTCATCTCTGTCCACAGTGAGTTGAGACGAAACGTCCGCTCTGGTAGTACTGATTTCACAGTCCTGCCGTTCGCCACGGCCCGTGCACGCGTCTGAGACGAAACGTTCGCTCTGGTAGTACTGATTCCACAGTCCACAGTCACAGCCACAGTCAAACGTCCGCTCTGGTAGTACTGATTCCACAGTCCTGCCGTTCGCCAAGGCCCGTGCACGCGTCTGAGACGAAACGTCCGCTCCATGGTAGTACTGATTCCACAGTCCTGCCGTTCGCCAAGGCCCGTGCACGCGACTGTCTCACCATAGAACTGCACTTCCGTGGGAGATCGAACTGAGATGCCACTCCGTCCATGCCCAAGATCATACGGAATCCGAGGGGCTCCTCTTCAACCACAAGTGCGCTGACGGTCACGGCATCCAGTCCAGGAATCATCACGCGGTTGTCCGCCGTTCCCACACATCTCAGTTGATCCCCACTTGCTGTGACCATGCTAACCGAATGGTTTTCCCACGTCCAGCACAAGGACCGATGGACGATGCTGCGAGTGCAGCCAGTGTCGCACTGCATTCCACACACTTCAAGTGATCTCACAGGTAGCGCGCCGCTCCATTTCAATGCCGAGAAGAGGCCGGCGCACGTTCCTCTTCTCGTTCCTCGTTTCCCGAGCGAAGCTTGCTTGGACACTCAGCGGCGATATGGCCCACCCAATGCAGCAATAGCACTGGATCTTCCGCTTTCCATGACTCTGCTCTTCCATTGAAACGCCTGTCCTGCCGCGCTGAGGCCGGCGAGTCGACAGCCTTCCCTCAGGCTTCAATCTCTCGCCGAATGAGAAGAACTGCCGGCGCGGAGTCTGCCTCAGCACAGCGGAACCGCCCTGCACCGTCTGGTCTTCACGGAGAATGGCCCTCGCACGCTCCACTATCTCAGTCAGAGACAACGATTCCATTCGAGCACCCGCCCGCAGGATCTGTTTGACAGCATCGGGCAAACCTGCCACAAGTGCGCAAGCCAGACCCTCTTCGCTCAACCCTCCAAACAGCGATCAAAGTTGTTTGAGTTCTGCGAGGTATACGTCCACAGATTCGCCGCCTTGCAGCTTTCTTTCGATGAACATTTCGTACGCGATAAACTTGTCCGCTGCGAACGCACGCTTCAACGCTGATTTCACCTTAGATAAATCCTTTCTTTCCTCCACAGAACTGTCGATACACCGCCGACGCACCACTTTTCAATCTCAGCGGGATGACAATCAGCTCGTCGGCCGATGGGGTTTGCAGTTCGCAAACCATCTCAACCTTAGCTAACCAATCCACAACATCTCCATCTCCGTCAAACTCCGGTATCAACTTAATGTCAAAGCTAGGTAAAACCATAATTACTGCAGTATTTTGTCTACCATAAATTATTGTTAGTGCCGAAATGGCTTGTAAGTTCGCAAATTCATTGATTAAAAAGGTTTCGTATTTAAACAAGATTAATGACAACAACCGAATCTAACCTCCAACTCCAGCCAACTGCCTCAGGCCCTCATGACCTCCATTCACCAGTCCGTTGATCTCAAACTAAAATCCCGCTACAGCGCGTGAGAAACTCAGTGAGATACCGCCGCACCGGCAGTGCGTATCACACTTATCGCAACATAACATAGGAGACACATATTTACAATGCCTCACTTTACTGCCACAAAACTGCTTTTTCGGAAATAAATAGAGAAGAATGATCAATTTCCTAGCACTGGTGTTAGTTTGACTCTTCTGACTCATTAAGCAAATGAATTACAAAACGAGTTCGGTTATGTCCCACAGTTTTCCTTGCCTGGTAAGCAAAATGAGAGAATAAGAGCACCACGTAATCTGGGAAAAAATATTCTGCTCTTTCCAAATAACTAATGATGATAAATCAACTGACACTTGCTAGAGGGGGGGGGGGATATAATTTTGCGCTTACTCCCATGCCGAAAATTGCATACTCATCCGTTGTAATGAAGGAAATTGTTCATTATAAAGTTTCACATATTTAAGTAAGATATATTAGAATAAAGAGTATTCACATACTTCACATTCAACTATTCACATTCACAAGTTGGAATTTATGTGTCATGAGTTGGTAAAACTTTGCTTGATCTGAGTAGGATTAGCGAAAACTGGACAGAATTTCATCTTTACTAGCCTGTCCAGTGTTTGACATCAATACCAGTGACTACCGAACTTTCCCAAGACTTGTATCTGGGCGAAATTGCTGGAAGCGCTTCCTGAAACCATCGAACCTTCCGGCCGAAACAGCAACTGATATGTAATCCCGGTTTGACAACTTTGTATGCTTTGAATTGCAAAATATTCCTTTAGGAACTTCACAAGTACCACAGCACGAAACGCTAAGACAGTGTTCACTGCTAACTCGAGCAACATTTATTTATATTGTCATAAGGTATGACATACCTAATACTTATATCTACTATATATTTCATTGTATTCTGAAACGTAAACTTTGAAGTGGAAGAGTATTCGATATTCAACATGTTATAGGTACCTTGTCTACTCTTCCTGCATTCGCCCTTAGTTAACGCATGGGACAGCATCACCGAAATCGCATGACCTCCAAACTACTTTTTCAATTCATTTCCAAGACGTTTTACCCTTAGCACCATCTCCAAAATCCTTCAGTTTCGCGTCTTTGTTGCAGCGGCCGAGGCCGGGTCGGACCGGGCTGGGCCGGGGCGTTCCTCTGAATTTCGGCAGCGCGGCCCGCTGGCCCTCCTCAGCGCGATCAATACTGCAGATTCGGGAGGCCCGGGCCGCCCGGCGCGGGGATGGGAGCGGGCCGGGCCGGCCAGCGCGACTTTCGTCAGGGGTGCGCTGGCTGCGGCGGCGGCGGCGGCGGCGGGGGGGGGGGGGGGGCAGCGCCGTAGCCGACGGCCGGGCAGCGGGAGGACGAACCGATGGCAGCGGCGGCGACGCGGGGCCGCTCAGACTGAAGACGACAGCCATGCTGCCGGCTGGGGCGCTGATCTGTCTGCTGCTGCAGTCTGTCGGTGAGTGTAGCGGTGCTGGCTAGCCCGTGATTTTCTGAGTCGTGTAACACAAAGGAAAAACGTTTATTTACAGTGGGTCTTTTGTGGTCATCGCGGGCGTCTTGGGCCTGTCTTGCCCAGGGTATTGATGTTGCTTTGTCTGATTTCGTTGGTCATTTAATGAAGTAAAAGAAATGTGGTTTAAACTTTAGAACGAAGCGAAGGTACACCACTGGGCGGCTCAGGAGCCAACTGTAGCGGAAGGAGTGCTTGTGCCTCTCTTAAGTACAAAAGCTAAGCACCGAGTGGAATACAATACCTAAAGGCAACCCGAACACATTTTTTTTAATCTAAAATACGCTAGAAATGAATGACGTGTGCTACAATATTGTGTTTGTTGTTCATCAGCAAAATAGATGAAAAATAACACACTTCGATTCAAATATGTTACTGACGTCGTAAACTGTTAATGGTAAAATTGAACTTCCGGCAATAAGTGCGATTTTGTGCGCATACAATATTTATTGTAAACACTGTCTCATTTGTGATGAGAATTAGGCAAATAGGAATGATCGAAATGGCTCACGTCAGACATGAATTTTGCAACTTAAAAGTGCACCCTTCAAGCTGTTTGGACGAAAACATGAACTTGGGGTAGGAAGGAGTACATGCTCTCTCTACTGCGATAGCCCAGCGCCTTTTGGCGGTTGTGCAATGTGCATTGTGCAGCACCATGGAAGAGGTCACTCACTTTGATATTAGCCTAAGATTAAAATATAAGGTAGCGATTGGCCAATGCATCATACGTTGACCAATGCGTACCTTATTTCAAAGATCAGCTTGTTGATAATAATCGAGCTGATAAACTTACAATTTTGTAATCTCCTTTCAGCGGCTGAGTGGAACGACTGGTGGACATATAAAGATGGAATATCAGGTACGTTGATCATAGGACCATGTGTGAACTAGAGCTATGTCAACTGTGACACTGTAAGCTGCAATAACAGTGGAAGTGGCGTACCGAGTATCAGGTCATGCAGGTCATGACCTGGTCCTTTGGACTTGAGGCGCCCATGCAAAGCTGGCGCCCCTCCGATCAGGGACGGCGTCCCTCTGGCCAATGACGGCGCCACGGCGCCACGGCTCCACTCCGTGTTTGCATGGGCGCCTCGGGTCCATGCAAATATTGCAGGCGCCACCACCCCCACCCCTGCAAAATGTTCGACAATATTGGTGGCTGCCCTGTCGATCGGGTGGCGCCCCTCAAGGCAATGGCCTGGTCCTTTGTGAATTTATGCGTACAGCACTGTACAGGGCCCTCAATGTATTTTCCTAGAAGCGTGCACTTCTTGTACATGTATGTATGTGTGTGGTATTCGCCATTGCAGCAAAATCAATTTTGCAGAACATTGTCGCACCTCCAACTGAATATATAAACAATCATAACATTGTTCCCTCAATCACGTAGTGACACAATGCGCTAGAATTGATATTCTAAAATAAACAAGTTTGTCTTGTTTGAAGCTAAGTATTTAATTATAAAATTAGTCAAGAGCCATGCAATAACGACAGTTAACCCTCGCCCGAGTAGGGCAAAATCACTACGTGTTCGGGTAGGCGGGGGGGGGGGGGGGGGGGGGGTACGACCCCCCTTAGAGTTTCGCCCCTAATTGAGCTAGAGCTTTGATTCAAAGACGAGCGTGTTGCCTGTGATGAGAGGAAGCCACTGATAAGGTGTTCTTTAAGGTGTTGGGTTACTAGGTGACCTCTGAGGTCATGTCAATGACCCATATGTCATCAAAATTGAAAATGCGTATAAATTGAATTTTATCGAGCTAGAATCGTGAATGAGCATATCATAATGGTTAATGGTGCCAAATTCGTAATCAACGTCACAAAATGTCCTAAAAACTTTCAAATTTCAAAAAGGTCATGTCAGGTCATCTTAGGTCAGTGACCTCGGTTGACCTGTGGAAGAACATGACCCCAGTGGAACATATAATTAAGTAAAATGGATCCCAAATTTGAAATCAGCGTCACAAAATGTCCTAGAAACCGCCAGAAGCCAAAAAAAAGTAATCTGAGGTCATCGGAGGTCAATGACCTCAGTTGACCTCTGAAAAGGTCAATCGAGGTCACAATCTCTGTGGAAACCACAACTGTCACCTGGAAATACCTGTGCATATGCTCTTGAACAACAAACACTGGACAACTGCAGAAGTTGCAAGCATCGATATTGCGGGACGCCAGTTGCGCCTGACATGACCCTCAGAAACAGGTCATAGGTCACGGGTGATGTGGGTTAGAAATTCAAAATTTTAGAGTATGTGGGAAATTGTTCAAAAGTAAGGTACTGAAAGGTGCATTGAAATCGGTTGAAAACTACGTGAGTTATTTTAGAAAAACCGAGGGGGTGGCATCCCCCCCTACCCGGGCGAGGATTAATGCGCCTACCATAACGAAAGTTTTCATTTACGATGTCAAAAAGTCCAGAGTGCTTAGATTACATTCGGTGAGATATAACTTGTAATGCTGCACGGTATGCTTTTAACAATTTTCTTTAAACAATTTTGCATTTTCAACAAATGCTTACAATTTCCCCCTTTTGGCCAGGCTTTTGGTATCTGATCCATTCAGATTGGCCAGGTGTTATTGTGATGTTATTTGGTATGCTTGAACTTTTCCATCCAATTCCTTATGAACTTTCTTTGCTCATTATGCTCGTATGTAGGGTCTTGTGTTGCCTTAATTCGCCTGTGACGCGTAGTGTGAGTCGTTTATGTAGTGTGACAGTGAATATGGTGTGAAATGTGCATTAACTGTAAAATTACGTGCGATGTTAACTCCAGTAGCTTAAATGCTTTCGAAAAAGTAATTATGTCATTAGTTCTGGCATTGAAAATCATTTTTGGGTGAATGCATTTTTTGGGGGTATGGAGTAATTAATGCATATTTTGGTGGTCATTATTGCATGCTTTGCATAACGGGTACAGTGTTCTGAGCAACAATATCTATCGGTCTCATTAAAATGCAATAAAACTCCTGCGGTCGATATATATTCAGCTAAACGAAAGGTAGGTAAATTGTTGAATACATTGAGCGTGAAATATTGCTGTTGCGAATTCATACATGCCAGCGATGCTTCGTAAATACATGAACTGATTTAATTTTGCAAGTGCTGAACACTGGAATGAAATACATAATGGCATGCTCATTCCCACGGTTTCACGATTTTCAATCAAATCAGCAGTGTTGGCCAAAGGCATGTAATACACAAAGGTTTGGTTGTTCAAAACACTCACTTATGCACAATTTACAAGTTACAACACTACATTTGATGGCATGCTACACAACATGTCTAATATTCGTTGATTTTACATGCATTATTAATCAAATCAGTTATAATGATTACAATATATCATTGTATAATGGTGTTAAGCCAACATCAAATATGTTGGAGCTGCATCATTCTTACGTTTGTTTGATAGCCAATTCAACGCAATGTCTTCTGCTCATCGTATAATGCTAATAGCATTTACCATTAATTTCTCCGGCACAAACGAAATCTTTAATATTGAAAAACTTAACCGATCCAGAGCTCATTGCACTTTGGGTAAAGCCATTCCACTTAGCTGGATACAGCTTAGCAATTACATAGATTCTCCGCGCTGTTCCCACAAACACTTTGGTCGCCTTTCGAGCGAACTGAGCCGCGCAGTAGAAGTAGCTCATGTCAGCGTTCGGGTCAAAAATCTCTACCTGGAATAGTCTGCAGCCGCTGGCAAACCAGACACGCTTCAAGTCGTTGCTGGGTTTTGTTGAGAGAGTGACTGCTATTGCGGCGCGGGAGCAGGTCAGTGTCTCAGGAACCTCGGACTTCCAGATGCATTGGATGACTCTACCCTCATCCTTTATAATACTACTGAATACAACGTTTTTCTCAAAAGATTGCTGAGTTGCGACTGCTTCTTGGTTGCATGGCGGTTGCTTGACCTTGGCTTTCGGGCTGCAGCTCTTGTCTGCACATCCATATACTTTGTTAACAAGAGCGGCGTCGCTATCAGAAGGCTTGCTCCAATCTCTTCCAATTGCAGAAGAATACATAATCCCATCAGCGTCCTTTGCTCTGCCGAGGAACACTGATTCGCCATTATAGGAAAGCCCATACATGTCATACTGCATGACTGAATTGTAATCGTATTCGCATAGGTCATAGCCTTTGTAATTAAGGAACAGGATATCTTCTATGGCTGTGTTGTGGTACTGTATTTCCAGGAATATATTTCTGTCCGGTCGAGAATGTTGATGAACCATTCCCATCACATGTCCAAGCAAATGAACCACAGTACCTTTATCGCAAAAGTCGGCTACGGACATTTGCATAGCTCCTGATGACTGATAGCCCAGTGTGGCATAGCAGCCGTCACCTTTTGATATTTTAATTGCACTGCTTTTTCCTTCACTAAACTTAATACATGTTTTATCTGACCATGCTTTCATAGCATCTGTAATCATCGCTTTATTTGTTGGTGCCGGCTTACCGAATTCATAAGTCACCGTATTGCTTGCCCATTTGTTTTCAATGAGTGGTAATGTATTCTCAGAAAGATAGCCGGTTTGAGTATACCTTCCTTTTTGATCGTCTGTTACTATCATATCGCCTTCAAAAACTATCTTCTTAACTTTACCATCTCCGACTTTCCAATTTTTCATGATTCTGTCCGTTGATGAAAGCAGATCCTTCCGTGCTGCATCGCATTCAGCCTTGACATCTTGGCTGAATATATCCACGCCAGCTTCAGCGATGTATGTTGCAAGAATGGAAAAACATATAAACCGTATAAAGTCCGGCCTCATCATCGACTGACAAGATGTTTACAGTTGAAAGTTAAATTTATGTGTTTTGAAGTGAGCAGGTAAGTAAAATAATAAGTTCCATATAGTCAACGCATTTGGATGTTGAAATATATGATTGTATACAGCACAGCCGCAGCAAATATTATCGCGGATCGCGAGCGTTGTGTAAGGAAAGTTCATATTTAAGTTGCCGTTAAAAGCACGTGCACAGTTGATTGGCCATACCGGAAAATGAAGTTCATCGTCCTGAAGTATTTTAATGTCGAGGTCTCTCTTTTGGGCTCACTAGCTTATGGGCAGGACAGATCACCAAGGCATGGTGACCACACCATCTCAGATTTCGCTGTAAAATGGTTTATGTGGTTATTCTGGGCGCTAATTTCGATTTTTGAATTTGTACTGTCGTCAGGTTACGGGGTCACAAGATACAGGTCAATACAAATTCAGGTCAAGGAGGTCAAAACATCCAACTACGTTTGCCATTATATCTCAAAGATAAAAATACATATCAGGGCAAAACTATATATCATTAGAGAGAAATAGAGAGGAAGAAACAAGGAATATGATGGCATAAAAAGTTACCCCTTAAAGTCAAATTTGACAATTTGACCTGATGACCTTGCAGTCAGGGCAAGGTCAAACCATGTTTGCCTGCTTCAATTTTTGTTTTAATTTACATAAAAGTTTGCTCATTCAATTGCTAACAAGCATGCCAAATTTCGCGTGGCAACTGAAATTCCTTGGGGGTCAACAATGGTCATATGTCATGCCCTCATTTGCCCAGCGAGTTTACGAATTTCGGTTTTCTCCAAAGGTAAGCAATATAGGCATCATTTGAAAGAACCTGTCCTATTGAATAAACCTATGACATTAACCCGCCCCGTGACGGTGCTCGGCGCCACCTTCGCCGTGCCGGAGGGCATATTTCCCAAGTGTATACAGCTGGTGGGCGTGTTTGGAAATATCAACTACTTAGGGAGATTAAGTCAGTCAAAAATATAGATATTGCTTTTATTTTTTTTCTTGGGGGGGGGGGGGCATCGTTCATACTTGGTTCTCCAATATATCTTCCGGTTTTTGAATATAGTTTAATAGTTTGATTTTGGGAAATTGTTCCCACAATTTTTTTTTCATCCCAAAATCAAATTTTTCTATTATATTCAAAAACCTGAAGATAAATTGGAGACCCAAGTATGGAGGATTCCCCCCCCCCCCCCCCCCAAAAAGAGCAAAAAGCAATATCTATAATTTTGACTGACTATGTCTCCCTAAGTGGCTGACTATTTCCAAACACGCCACCAGCTGTATACACATGGGAAATATGCTGCCGGGGGGGGGGGGGGGGGGGATTAGACGCCCACTTTAAACTCGGGCTCCTATGTCCCATAGTAGCAAAAACTGAAACAAAATGTTCGGAAGCTTGTCAAAAAACCATATTGAAACTATTTTGTTCATTTCTTTGCTCAGGTCAATATTGAGATCACCAGGGGTCATCAAAGGTTAGATATTCCAGTGTAGGACTTCGCTTCACATACCCCAAAATATCGGGAACTATGATAGCTAAGAACAAACGGAAGACGCAAATCGAAAGCTCTGAAAAAAAATACAATCGCTCTGGTTGTCCTCAATTGTTTTTTTATAAGATCAATAGTTAAGGCTCCAGAGGTCATCAAAGTCAAACAGACAATTGTTTGGTGCAAAACAGGTTTTCGCAAATAGCTTTTTACCTAATACACATAAGGTCAATTCTGTTGACATTATCGTGTTTGTCAATGCGCTTCGAATCATATCACTGTTGACCAGGTCAAGTCAACTTAAAACTTTGCCTCTGGTCAAGGTCCAAGTGGTGACCCATGTAGGTCATGTTGCATATTGGGAGGCGAGTCTCGACGAGATAAACACATTGGTACCGGCTTCACTTCTCTATCTTCATAATGTCGAATGAGGTATTGACAACAAAGGTGTTGGTGACCTCGGATGACCTCGGCTTGCAATGACCACTGAACACAATTGCACCTGGATCATCAATAATAACCTATGATAACATGATCCAGAGAGAATTGGACTGATATCATGCGTACCCTCGGAATAGGATGCATTTGTCCGCCCCTGTAGCTCAGTTGGGAGAGGGCCGGACTTCTGACCTCGCCCGGTAGTGGCAGCCCGGGTTCGAGTCGCTTCCGGCACTCGCTATTTGCCCCTGACTAGGATGGCCTGTGCCGGTGGCAGCGGTCACACTCAAGGTCAGTTGACGTCAGAGGGCGGGGCGGACCGTGTCCAGTTATGTCGGGCACGTACAACTTTCGCTTCTAAATTCTGCCGGACGTCAGGAATTGCTTGATCGGGTGGCGGAGTCAGGGCCTGCGCAACAAGCTATGCTTAGCGCGGCGCCTGACCTCGAAATACATCCATTCAAAAACATTTGGACTAAATTTATTATAGAAAATAATAATATTATTTCCCCATTGATTTATAATGGGGAGGTCACGAAATTGACCCGACCTTAGGTCACAGATATACGAAAATCCGAGATTAACAATTTATAGGTCCTATGACCTAATGAAATCCTGTAAGTTTGAAACCAATCGGCCAGAAACTGTGGTTGTGGTACGACGTCAAACTTTTTGGAGGTGGTGTCACGTGACCTGGCCTGGTGACCTGACCTGAGATGACTCGTGGTGAATAATGTCACACAATTTGAGTAATTGATGCCGAAACAGCTGTGCCAAAAACGAATGCGCGCAGCGCCGCCGTTTGTCCGCTATCTTCGAAAAACCTTAAGGGAAATAATGACCTTTTCCACTAAAATGGAGTTAGCACTTGTAAATCGCCAGACGAGATCAAAATATATTGTAAATTCATCACATTTTGCATGAAAACTTTCCTACCGAAAGATATTTCAAGTTAAAGTTGATAGCGTTCCACACTTTTAACGACCGGTACTTGCACTATTTCTGACCTTTTGTCAAGTACTTTTGGTCCTCATCAAACTGCGGGCTTTTCCCGTATTATTTTTTTACGCAATGGAGTGGAAAATATATTGTGCGTTCTGCTTGTTGTGATTATATGCCCGGCGATCTTCTAAAACTAACAGCGATTGGAAAAAGTGGCAATAAAATCGGAAGCTCATCGATGCACATCAACGCGGCATAGTTAGTGGTTGCGACCCTCAATTTTTGCAATTCGATTCATTTGTTTTCAACATTAGGAGTTGTGTATAGTTTGTATGTGGCTGTATATAACACTATGCTTTATTTTATCATGAAAAATAATAATTTTTCCCAAAAAAAATAACGAACAATAACACAAAACTGGCAATTAAATCAGAAGCTCATCGATGCACATCGACGACGACCTATTTAGCGTCGGCGATTTGTTTACAAAGTCATTGTCATGCTTCTCGGCGCACTTAACCATCTCGGCGCACTTGGCGAGTTGTTCCTGATTAGTATACCCAAGTCCCGTAGCAGGCTTTGTTAATGACGTCATTGGTGCCATTCTTGTGTAGCATTGCAAAATATATCTGATTTCGAGTTGAAAGCTAATTAAAGACTTATTCAAATGATTGTTTTTAAGTTTGAATTTTCTTGTTAATCATTATTAAAGGTATTTTATCACTGTATTTCATAGTAGTTGACACTTCAGAAACTTGTGACGTAATAATATTGTATCCAATATGCATTTCCCTCACCTTTTGCCATTGTGGCGCAGTGCCGAGTGCTTTGCGAATACTAGCTTGCTTGGGGTTCAATTCATTCCGCTCTTATTTTATTCGAGTTGGTATAGTTTGCATGTTGTTGTTATTCATGACTTATACTGATAGTCCGTGAAGCATCCGTGGATGCTTCACGGATCAGAGCGCTGCTCGAACGCACGCTAGTAGCGCTTTCGTTCTCCATGGCAACCAGGCGTGAGCCAATGAAAAGCCAGAACGTATTCCCTTTCTGGCTTTTGATTGGCTGACGCCTGGTTGCCATGGAGAACGAAAGCGCTACTAGCGGGTGTCCGAGCAGCGCTCAGTTTGATCGGAAATGTCACAGAGGCTCCACAAATGCCGCACTCGATGTTAACAATGGTAGGGAAGGACGAATTTGTCAATGACCTTCATGATGTACACAAGGTCTTGTTTTGTATTTCTTCCAAACTTACAACTTTGAATTTGGGAATAATTTTATTTAATTCTTAAATTTAAATAAAATAATTTAAAAAATATAACGGGAGCCTAAGAAATTGTTGCTAACAAAATCAAAAGGTCATTATTTCCCTTTAAGGTTTAAACGCCCCCCCCCCCATCACACCCGGCACTGCGCGAGTTAATTTCACATTGGAATACAAATAAATAACAATGAATCGGACATTAAAATAGTAAATTATATATATAATTCGTATCGTCCTCTGATGGACATCCTATGCGACGGCATTGTGCACCACGTACCAAAATTAACGATTTACCAAAATTCATAAACTCGCTGGGGAATTGAGGTCATGACTTAACCCTCGCCCAGCGGGGGGGAGCTGACAGGCCCCCTGATTTTTTAAATAACTTTTTACACATGCGGCGCATCTTGCTGAAATTTGCAGTAGCTTAGTTTACAACAATTATACGTATCTACTCAAAATTTGAATTGTATAGGAATTTTAGATCGTGACCTATGACCTTTTCGTCAAGGTCATGTCAGACCCCAAAGGGTCATTGACTTGACCCGAAAGGTCACCAGTTGACCTAGATACTCAAAATGGGATACCTTTGGATTGTCCTTATGACAGGCAACACGTTACGTTTTGCGGTGTCTCTCTATCTCTCTCCGTTCGGAAGTTATACTAAGCGCCCTGTACATGTGCTATAATGCAGACGCATAGCAATTCTCATCTATGGTGACGATTTGAATGACCTAAGAGGTCATTAGCTGGCGCAGGCCAAAAAATATAAGGAGATATTGCCAGATAGCCAATACAACGACCAACATTTTGACGCTAACCAAATAGTTTTATACTCATACCTTTGGTAATGACGACAGACAGAGCAAAACCACTATTTTTTAACGTGATCGATCTTAGGTCATTCACTTGACCTAGAAGGTCACCCGCTGACTTGAAACCTAAAATCTTATACCTATAGATTCCTCTCATGACAGGCAACATGCTGGTTGTTACCGTATTACACGATGTTGCTTGGTTTGGATGTTAACAGGGAAGGAGGGCTGTCCTCCGTAGGGCGAAGGCGAGAGAAGGTCCCCGTTGGGTGAGGGTTAAGACCCCTGTTGACCCCCAAGGAGTTTCAGTTGCCACGCGAAATTTTGCATGCATGTTACCAACTGAAGTAACACGCTTTTGTATCAATACAAAAAATAGAAGCAGGCAAACACGGTTTGACCTTGACCTGACTTCAAGGTCATCAGGTCAAATTGTCAGATTTTGACTTTAGGGGTAAATTTGTATGCCATCATATTCTTTGTTTCTTCCTCTCTCTAATGATATATAGTTTTGCCCTGATATGTATTTTTATCTTGGAGATACAATTACAAATTACAAACGTAGTTGAATATTTGACCTTGACCTGAATTTTCGTTTACCTGTATCTTGTGACTAAGTAACCTGACGAACATACCAATTCAAGAAAAGAAATCAGCGCCCAGCATAACCCCATACACCACTTTTAAGCGAAATCTTGCTGAAATTTTCACCACTTTGGTTTTACTGGGATTACCACCTCCGTGTATACCACACGGATGGGGTGTGGTATACATTTTCACCCTTACATTGGTGATCTGTCCTGGAATTACCCTTATCTTACTTATCGGAACCACTTTTTTTTGTTATGATATTAGGAACCCTAATTTCGCCTAGACAATTTACGGCACCGAATATTTCTGGTGAGAGTGTTCATGCTGGTATAAGTACAATGAACACTAATTACAAAACACTAATTATATAATTTGCTAACTGCAATCAAAACGCTCGATCACGTAATGTTTGGCATCTTAGTATTCCATTAAACGCTAAACGTTACAAAGAACCTGACGAACTGAGCACGGAAATCTCCATTCATTTACATCAGACCATGAGTGACCGGCTTAGCTAAGCTTTAAATGGCCAAACTTTGTGAGTTACTCAATTATAATGACATCTTCGCCACCTCACGGCTTTCCAATAATCGCGGAAGTGATGACTGTTAGAATCATAACTTATTTTCCATAGAGAAAGGCTGAAATTCTGGCAATCCAGCTGGTATCCTACATTTCAACCAACACGTCGCCCAACCATTTAGATAAGGTTTGAGCAATTTCGCAGCAACAGGGTCACGTGTGCCGATAAGAGTCACATAGCTCCACTGGGACATATTACGTACGACTCTAGGCCACGAATGTTAATGCTTTTCTAGAATTTCTCTTTGGTTTCATAAGCAGGAAACGCCCAACTTCTTGCGCGACGATAAAACCACAATGTGCATTGTGTACTTTAACGTTGAAGGAATTACCTGTGGTTATTCGAAGTAGCTTCTCCTTCATAAACAGTCTGGATAGATATCGCATGGCCTGTACTTGAGTATCAAGCAATCATGATCGTAGAATGATTTGCTTGAGTTCCGAGTTGCTTTTCTTTAAGTTAAGCATGCGGTAATAGACTTTCCGCTCGAGGTTAAAATGAACACATTTATCGCGTTACAGACATAGATACGTGACGGCTACTGTTGAAAAACTGCACTTCGGTAGGCTCGTTGAATGCACTAAAAACACTGGCACCTGCAGTCTGCACAATATTTGTATCTGCTCCCAAGGCTACAATTGAAAAGTAATCAGTACTGCTAGGTGCCACTGTGCTACATATCGCTGCCGTTCGACGAGCAATCTTGAACGGGAATAGTTAATCTATTTTTTGTTTAGCTACTAGACGACCTGCGACTGACAGACCAGTTACCTTCATTTGAAGTTTCACTTTAAACTATTTACTCGCTTCGGTCTTCGCTTCGGAAAGTGGGCAATAGCTCAGTGCCGACATTTCACATCCTGTAGCTTCTTGCTGTACCACTTCCAAGCGTGATAGCCGTTCCCCAGCCAGCCTGCCGACCACCAGACAAATGTGGCCAATTCCCTACGCTGACACCCACTGCCTGTGACCAGTTAGACCAACAGAGATCAGTATCGGTCCCTCTGCGGTGCAGCACCTGACCTGTGACCGGACACGGCCTCTGTCCCGGAGGTGCCGTACTGGGGAGTGAGCTGTCCAACCACCGGACCCGACATCAGCCGATCAGAGCCAGCCCATCTCGAGCTCTGAGACAGCCCAATCTACTGTCACGACTCACGAGTGAAGGGAGTGTCACGAGTGAAGGCACGGCCGACTATCGGGGCTGATGTCAGAGTTAGAGACCTGGTCCTACAAAGACGGGAAGGCCTGGACGCTGCGCCACTCGTATGAAGACTCGACGTGCTGGGACACCGCGCTCGACGTGTTGTGACATGTTGACTCTTGTTACTGCTGATTTGAGCACGATGAACGGTGTTACGAGTACAGTTCGAGGAAACTGGAATCTATGACTCATGCTCATCGGCCAGACCAAGCCCGCCCACGGTGTCATGTTTAAATCCCTGTTTTGTTCCTACTTTGACATTTACGGCTTCGGAGAAAATATTTAGGAGCGTCTAGTCAACATTATTCCTCAGCAAGTGCTGGTTTGCAAACATCGGTCTAACAGGGTTTAGGGTTTAACATGCAATGCATAGCTGTATACAATGTCAATAGCTATACTGTTTCAACAGTATAAGCTGTCACGTATCTGTCTGTAACGTGATCAATATGTTCATTTTTAACTCCGAGACGAAAGTCGGTTTAACATGCGAAGCAATGTTCAAGCGGTCTTCGGAGCATTGGCCACGGTAAAAACGTACGCTGAACAGCCATCAGATGTCCCCGATATCTTGTTTACTCGTACTCGAACGGGTCCTACAAATATGTTACTATTGTTGATTATCACATAACAGTGAACAGATATAAATGCAGTTTCCCACTGGCAAAAACATTGAACCCGATGTAGTCAGAGCCTTTTCACATCCATTTAGCTAATGCTGACTGGATGTATGGTCATACGTCGGTGAGGAGATAGCCGGTCGTCCATTCGATACCGGCCCTGCGAACAGATCGCTGCTCGGTCAATCGGTCCCGCTGTCCCGCTGTCGGACGTCCTCTCATACCGCATTAGTCACCCACGGACTCTGCGATGACTCATCGGACATATACATGACTCTTCTCCGACTCTGATCGATCGTGGAGGCAGCCTTCGGTCTAGCTCATCTACGATATCCATTGCTACAAGGAAAATTGTTACACTCACGCATAAATACAATGTATAATTGTATTTCTTCCCATTATGATTTATGTGCGCATGTCTTTATCTAACGTCTTTATCCAACGTGACTGTGCTGCAACCTCGTTCAAATAAGCCATGTCACCATTCACGATCCTCCTCTAAGCTGCTCCCTCATCCTCATTCAGCTGCTCTCTCCTCATCTCGCGCGCCTGTTCGCGGGCGTCGTTCCAACGCACGCCGCCCTGTGGTGTGCCGCCTCCGATGACAGAGGGGCATGTAAAGCAGGCGACGATTCAGCGCCATTACACTAATGAAGAGGCGGCGAAGCGGGCGGGACCGGCGCCGCGCGAGCGACTAGGAGGGCAGGGAGGAGGACACAGCGAGGAGCGCACAGGGAGTCCCTTAGAGGTAGGTAGGGAAGAGGGCAGGGAGGAGGGCAGGGAGGAGGGCAGGGATACCCTCGGAAAGTAGGAAGGTGGGCGATTTGTCCCTCAGAGGGCAGGGAGGAGGGAAAGAGGCCCTTGGAGGTAGGTAGGGAGGAGGACAGGGAGGAGAGCAGCGAGACCCTCGGAGGGTAGGGAGGTGGGCGATGTGTCCCTCAGAGGGCAGGGAGGATGGAAAGAGTCCCTTGGAGGTAGGAGGGAGGAGGGCAGGGAGGAGAGCAGGGATACCTTTGGAGGGTAGGGAGGTGGGCGATGTGTCCCTCAGAGGGCAGGGAGGAGGGAAAGAGGCCCTTGGAGGTAGGTAGGGAGGAGGGCAGGGAGGAGGGCAGGGAGACCCTCGGAGGGTAGGGAAGTGGGCGATGTGTCCCTCAGAGGGCAGGGAGGAGGGAACAAGGCCCTTGGAGGTAGGTAGGGAGGAGGACAGGGAGGAGGGCAGGGAGACCCTCGGAGGGTAGGGAGGTGGGCGATGTGTCCCTCAGAGGGCAGGGAGGAGGGAAAGAGTCCCTTGGAGGTAGGTAGGGAGGAGGACAGGGAGGAAGGCAGGGAGACCCTTGGAGGGTAGGGAGGTGGGCGATGTGTCCCTCAGAGGGCAGGGAGGAGCGAAAGAGGCCCTTGGAGGTAGGTAGGGAGGAGGACAGGGAGGAGGGCAGGGAGACCCTTGGAGGGTAGGGAGGTGGGCGATGTGTCCCTCAGAGGGCAGGGAGGAGGGAAAGAGTCCCTTGGAGGTAGGTAGGGAGGAGGGCAGGGAGGAGGGCAGGGAGACCCTCGGAGGGTAGGGAGGTGGGCGATGTGTCCCTCAGAGGGCAGGGAGGAGGGAAAGAGGCCCTTGGAGGTAGGTAGGGAGGAGGGCAGGGAGGAGGGCAGGGAGACCCTCGAAGGGTAGGGAGGTGGGCGATGTGTCCCTCGGAGGGCAGGGAGGAGGGAAAGAGGCCCTTGGAGGTAAGTAGGGAGGAGGACAGGGAGGAGGGCAGGGGGACCCTCGGAGGGTAGAGAGGTGTGCGATGTGTCTCTCAGAGGGCAGGGAGGAGGGAAAGAGGCCCTTGGAGGTAGGTAGGGAGGAGGGCAGGGAGGAGGGCAGGGAGACCTTTGGAGGGTAGGGAGGTGGGCGATGTGTCCCTCAGAGGGCAGGGAGAAGGGAAAGAGGCCCTTGGAGGTAGGTAGGGGGAGGGCAGGGAGGAGGGCAGGGAGACCCTCGGAGGGTAGGGAGGTGGGCGATGTGTCCCTCAGAGGGCAGGGAGGAGGGAAAGAGGTCCTTGGAGGTAGGTAGGGAGGAGGGCAGGGAGGAGGGCAGGGAGACCCTCGGAGGGTAGTGAGGTGGGCGATGTGTCCCTCAGAGGGCAGGGAGGAGGGAAAGAGGCCCTTGGAGGTATGTAGGGAGGAGGGCAGGGAAGAGGGCAGGGAGACCCTCGGAGGGTAGGGAGGTGGGCGATGTGTCCCTCGGAGGGCAGGGAGGAGGGAAAGAGGCCCTTGGAGGTAAGTAGGGAGGAGGACAGGGAGGAGGGCAGGGAGACCCTCGGAGGGTAGAGAGGTGGGCGATGTGTCTCTCAGAGGGCAGGGAGGAGGGAAAGAGGCCCTTGGAGGTAGGTAGGGAGGAGGGCAGGGAGGAGGGCAGGGAGACCTTTGGAGGGTAGGGAGGTGGGCGATGTGTCCCTCAGAGGGCAGGGAGAAGGGAAAGAGGCCCTTGGAGGTAGGTAGGGGGAGGGCAGGGAGGAGGGCAGGGAGACCCTCGGAGGGTAGGGAGGTGGGCGATGTGTCCCTCAGAGGGCAGGGAGGAGGGAAAGAGGTCCTTGGAGGTAGGTAGGGAGGAGGGCAGGGAGGAGGGCAGGGAGACCCTTGGGGAGTAGGGAGGTGGGCGATGTGTCCCTCAGAGGGCAGGGAGGAGGGAAAGAGGCCCTTGGAGGTAGGTAGGGAGGAGGGCAGGGAGGAGGGCAGGGAGACCCTCGGAGGGTAGGGAGGTGGGCGATGTGTCCCTCAGAGGGCAGGGAGGAGGGAAGGAGGCCCTTGGAGGTAGGTAGGGAGGAGGACAGGGAGGAGGGCAGGGAGGAGGGGAGGGAGACCCTCGGAGGGTAGGGAGGTGGGCGATGTGTCCCTCAGAGGGCAGGGAGGAGGGAAAGAGTCCCTTGGAGGTAGGTAGGGAGGAAGGCAGGGAGGAGAACAGGGAGACCTTTGGAGGGTAGGGAGGTGGGCGATGTGTCCCTCAGAGGGCAGGGAGGAGGGAAAGAGTCCCTTGGAGGTAGGTAGGGAGGAGGGCAGGGAGGAGGGCAGGGAGACCCTCGGAGGGTAGGGAGGTGGGCGATGTGTCCCTCAGAGGGCAGGGAGGAGGGAAAGAGGCCCTTGGAGGTAGGTAGGGAGGAGGGCAGGGAGGAGGGCAGGGAGACCCTCGAAGGGTAGGGAGGTGGGCGATGTGTCCCTCGGAGGGCAGGGAGGAGGGAAAGAGGCCCTTGGAGGTAAGTAGGGAGGAGGACAGGGAGGAGGGCAGGGAGACCCTCGGAGGGTAGAGAGGTGTGCGATTTGTCTCTCAGAGGGCAGGGAGGAGGGAAAGAGGCCCTTGGAGGTAGGTAGGGAGGAGGGCAGGGAGGAGGGCAGGGAGACCTTTGGAGGGTAGGGAGGTGGGCGATGTGTCCCTCAGAGGGCAGGGAGGAGGGAAAGAGGCCCTTGGAGGTAGGTAGGGAGGAGGGCAGGGAAGAGGGCAGGGAGACCCTCGGAGGGTAGGGAGGTGGGCGATGTGTCCCTCGGAGGGCAGGGAGGAGGGAAAGAGGCCCTTGGAGGTAAGTAGGGAGGAGGACAGGGAGGAGGGCAGGGAGACCCTCGGAGGGTAGAGAGGTGGGCGATGTGTCTCTCAGAGGGCAGGGAGGAGGGAAAGAGGCCCTTGGAGGTAGGTAGGGAGGAGGGCAGGGAGGAGGGCAGGGAGACCTTTGGAGGGTAGGGAGGTGGGCGATGTGTCCCTCAGAGGGCAGGGAGAAGGGAAAGAGGCCCTTGGAGGTAGGTAGGGGGAGGGCAGGGAGGAGGGCAGGGAGACCCTCGGATGGTAGGGAGGTGGGCGATGTGTCCCTCAGAGGGCAGGGAGGAGGGAAAGAGGTCCTTGGAGGTAGGTAGGGAGGAGGGCAGGGAGGAGGGCAGGGAGACCCTTGGAGAGTAGGGAGGTGGGCGATGTGTCCCTCAGAGGGCAGGGAGGAGGGAAAGAGGCCCTTGGAGGTAGGTAGGGAGGAGGGCAGGGAGGAGGGCAGGGAGACCCTCGGAGGGTAGGGAGGTGGGCGATGTGTCCCTCGGAGGGCAGGGAGGAGGGAAGGAGGCCCTTGGAGGTAGGTAGGGAGGAGGACAGGGAGGAGGGCAGGGAGGAGGGGAGGGAGACCCTCGGAGGGTAGGGAGGTGGGCGATGTGTCCCTCAGAGGGCAGGGAGGAGGGAAAGAGTCCCTTGGAGGTAGGTAGGGAGGAGGGCAGGGAGGAGAACAGGGAGACCTTTGGAGGGTAGGGAGGTGGGCGATGTGTCCCTCAGAGGGCAGGGAGGAGGAAAAGAGGCCCTTGGAGGTAGGTAGGGAGGAGGGCAGGGAGGAGGGCAGGGAGGAGGGCAGGGAGACCCTCGGAGGGTAGGGAGGTGGGCGATGTGTCCCTCAGAGGGCAGGGAGACCTTTGGAGGGTAGGGAGGTGGGCGATGTGTCCCTCAGAGGGCAGGGAGGAGGGAAAGAGTCTCTCGGAAGGCAGGGAGGAGAATAAGGAGTCCTTCAGAAGGCAAGGGGTGAGCAAGGGAGTTCCTTGGATGGGAGAGAGGAGGGGATAGAGGAATGAAGAGAAGAGGCCACAGAGATTCCCTCGGAGGGTAGAGAGGAGGGCAGTGAGTCTATTGGAGGACACAAAGGAAGATAGAGAGTCTCTCAAAGGATAGAGAGTCCCTCGTAGGACAGCATAGAGGGTAGGGAGGAGGGCAGGACACAACTCAGTAAAGCATAGCACCAGCTGATAAGTCACGTCCACAATATAGGAAGCACAGCAGCAGCTATTCCTTTTCGTAGGACGTAAAGGCGAATCTGCTGGCTGCTAGTCTGACACGGATCGGCGAGTGCCCGGACCGACGGAGCGATGAACAATGATGGACGAGCCAGCACAGGCCGACCGACGAGCCGGCAGGCAGACGAGCCGGCAGACGAGCCCGCAGACGAGTGGGGGATGGGCGGCGGACGGGGCGCGGACGGGGCGCTACAGAGGCGAGTCATTCAGGATTGGATGGCGATAAATGGTTGGTGGCGTCGCTCATCGCGGGGGTCGCGGGAGGCGGCTGGTGCTCACAGAGCCGCTCCGGATGACGTACGCTAGAGACAAAACATACTATAGTGTTTGCCAGTGTTCGCCACACTGCGTTGGAGTGGAAATGGCTTGGGTTTCAGCTTGGTCGGCTGCTTGTCAAATTATACTCGTTTTTAAAACGTTCCATTGCCAAGGTATTTCATGTTAGTAATTTCGGGTGCATTTACCCTGCTTGCCAATATCCTATTCATGGAATGTCGACGGTTCTGTATGGCACCACTCGATCCACGGCTTCTGCAGCGCGGTGCACCATATCTTATTCCTACACTTTCCAGCTCCATATTTAAATGTAGGCGTGCGATCACCAGACTTCTAAAATCGTCAACCAACGGACTCGACTTACTCCCATCTCGGCGTCCACTCCTTGGGTTCATTCGGTCCATCTAACGGCAAGGGCTCGCTTCCCCAGCCGAGATGCAGGTCTGGTAGACGAACCAGATATGTTCTGAACTCCAGAAGATATCTAAGTTTCATTTATCCTGGTATGTTTAATACGTTCTATTAAACAGCTAGGTATTACCAGTAAGACCAATCGGCGAGGGACGAGCGAGCGCGCCGTGGTATCAAACCACACACCAAATTTCAGCTTAATCGTTCCAGCCGTTTCTGAGTTATGGAACAGGGGTGTGCACGTGCGCACGTGCAATGTGACCCAGAGTTTGACTTGCGCGACATTGGCATTTGTGTGGTCTCAAACCACACACCGAATTTCAGCTTAATCGCTCCAGCCGTTTCTCAGCTATGGCAGGATAACGTTTTCTGACACCCCTGACGCGGCACGTGCCACGCGCCATGCTGACCCCTCACGTGAGATGAAACATGTCAATAACATAATTTATTGAATGGGCTATCAGATGGCGAAGACCGCTTGTCAATCGGATGCGGGATTCCAAAGATCCTCAAAAGCGTTATGGTCGGTCGCTTATATGTGAGCAAAACCCCGTATTCAGTGAGGACTCGCGAGCGCTTGGCGATCGCTCCAATAAACCTAATACATAATCTGGGTATGTTCTGAAGTTCAGAATATACCCAGTTTGTGACCAAACTTGCATCTCAGTCGAAGCACACAGCGGCAGCGAATCCCGATCGTTATCAGGACCCGACGGGCTGACCACAAGACGGGGACAAGCCGAGCTCGTTGATTCACTGTTATATAATTATGTAGATCACATGGCATGCCCTGGAAGCCATCGCCTAATTTATTTTTCATCTCCCTATCAGTGTTTTTGTTGTTGTAAATCTTAGAATAACATGAATACCGTTTTCCATTCAACGCATATTATTTCACGGTTCCTCACGCTCCTTATTTTTTTATTTTGTTCGCCTTCATGGCCTCATAGGACAGAATGAAAATGTCGCCTGTAAGTATACAGTAATTTTAGTTTCGGTTTCCTTAAAGCCGTTTCTGGGCTATTTAACCCGCTCCACCTCATACATATCGCTAAAGTTACCTCCTTAAAGCATCTCTTTAGACCCGCGGTTGCCATACACAGCAAGAATGTTATCTTTCGATGGAGGAGATCCCTCCTGTCAGTCTTTGGAACCGGCGCACCCACTTTCGACAGACTTTCAAGCCAACTTCTCCGGCGGGCACCGGTCTGTGTCAGGGTGGCGCCACGTGGCGATATTCCCAGGCCCCAGTGTTAAAGGGACTATCCCACCTTAACATTATATTACAGTTGAGATAGACATTTTGATGGCTTGGCATTGAAATTAATTATGGTAGCAGTTAAAACAACCACAATGATCTAATCAAAAAGATATTCGAGATTGATTTTACATCTGTAAAAAATAAGGCCCATGTGTATTTGAATACGGCCTCTAAACCGACAACGTCGTCTCTCTTTACCCAACTGGTAATGATAGTCGACTTGCTTTAAGGTCAGCCTTGGAATATTTGTGTCTTTCATTTTTCGATCCCCGGTGGTTCGCAATCTAGAGGCTAGCACTATCAGCTGGAGTTGTTGCAGCCGTTGGCCGCCAGGCACCACTAGTGAGCCAGGGTGTTATGACGTCGCAAGTTAATGGTACCAGTTGAATATTTAACGCTAAATATTTATTTATTTACAAATAAATAAATAAATCAATATTTAGTGGTACCATTTGCTTGTGACGTCATAACACTCTGGCACACAGGCGGTCCCTGGCGGCCAACTGCTGCAACAACTCCAGCTGATAGTGCTAGCCAATCTAAACACCGGGTGGTTAAGTTTTTTTCTGCGCAATAGATGTCGACAAAAAATCGTGCCATACATTTGGCAACACAAAGGATTTCCCTGTTATTAAAAAAATGATATGACGTCACCAACCCAACTT
>JAXIVJ010014424.1:15000-34431 GCA_036785665.1 Chirona hameri | reverse complement strand
ATATATATATATATATATATATATATATATATATATATATATTATATATATATATATATATATATATATATATATATATATATATATATATATATATATATATATATTATATATATATATATATATATATATATATATATATATATATATATATATATATATATATATATATATATATAATATATATATATATATATATATATATATATATATATATATATATATATATATATATATATAATATATATATATATATATATATATATATATATATATATATATATATATATATATATATATATATATATATATATATATATATATATATATATATATATATATATATATATATATATATATATATTATATATATATATATATATATATATATATATATATATATATATATATATATATATATATATATATATATATTATATATATATATATATATATATATATATATATATATATATATATATATATATATATATATATATATTATATATATATATATATATATATATATATATATATATATATATATATATATATATTTCGGAAAACTCAATAAAAAGACATTCAACATGCACACATAAACACGAACATTGCATCATCATATCATCAGTATCATTGCATCATCAGAAAATGAAGACAAAATGAAAGTGACACGGTGCAGGTGCACTGCTTTCTACATTCAAAATGACATAAAACAGATTCGACGTGTCTGCCGAAACTATTATCGGTTTCGAGAAATAATTTGTTATGTTAAACAACGTTAATCAGATGGTCTTATCAGGGGCTGCGAAACAAGCTCTGCTTAGTGCAGGGCCTGACCTTAGAAAACCATCCATTCAAGTAAGGACGTCGCCACTGATTTTTAAGTGTGTGTGGAGGGGGGGGGGGGCATAAAACCTACCTTTTTTCGCCGCGCATTTGATCCTGTCAGTGTCCATGGTGATGTTGGGAATAATTTCGTGAATGTGTCCATTCGATTTGTGTTCGAACTCTGTGATCGCAATGACGCACAACCAACATGGTTGGCTTCGGTTTTAATTTAGGCAGCGTATATCCTTATTTGTGGGAATGCCAAAAAAGTTGTTGGAGTGCAAATTCCGGAAGGTCTGTCAAAATAAAATAAAAATACTCATCCTGAATTGGCTTGCTTGTGCATTAAGGACAGATTTAAACAAAAAATCTGCATTCTTAAAAGCTGCTTAGATTTTCTTTAAGCCGCGTCTCACTGGGCCTCTGAGTTTTCTAATCAATGTTGGAGATGCTTGAAGTTTGAACACCCCTCGAACTCGGGTCTTGTGGGTCGTAGGAAAATCCATTAAAATCCAGACAGTTTCCAGAAGTGATTTATCCTAAAACATGTGTATCACTTACTTTCGTGGTATACTCATGCCAAGCTTAAGTGAACTTTAGTTTCATATCATCACTCATCAAGATGTCGACAAAAGAGACGGCAGACCAGCTTACTTTGAAACTTTCCGCGCAGGAAAGGCTGCTAAAGCGACCGCAGTGTTTTGCCAGCACCCTCTTCGCACCGTCTACGACGTCAAGAAATGCTTTGACGAGGACGTAGTTGCTGTTGCCAAGCCTGAATAAGTCTTTTATACATATCGTGCCATCGAGCACCTATCTCTGCACCTATCTCTGCACCTTATCTCTATCACCTATCTCAGCACCTATCTCTGACGCTTCCTTCGGCATCGTCAGCAATGAGGAGAGCGACTATATTATTAGTTATTTTAACTTAATCTTACCTTGAACTCGGAAGCAGGGGGTGCTTCACAGAATTGCTCAAATATTTTTCACATGCGTCGCTTTCCAAAGCGACGATCGCTCCAAATCGAGGTTTTTAAAATGTTGCCATCATGCCTCCATGGTCATTGGTCATTAATCGAAAATATACTCTGGGTTTCTCAATTTTTCCCAAATGTATACCAGTTTCTACTATGCAGCGAAGTTGGCTGATAAAACCAGCGGATCCGCCGGACGGACGGCGGAGAGTCTCCCGTTCAAAGTCAATGAGTGGTCTTCCGCGGTTCTCCCAAACCGCTGACGACTGAAATAGTATAGTTTGCAGACATCTTGGTATAGTTTGTATGGTCTTTAAAAACAACTATATTCGTGGTATAATATGCTGTCATTCTGGTGGTGCCAAACTGATATCACTGTTGCTATGTGGGACGCGTATTTTTTTTTGGCAGGACTGTGGGACAGCATTTTCATGTGTGAACCATAATTATGACCTGAAAATTCAGTAGAAGTTGTCTGTGAATATCCCACTATTCGATGTAAAAAGCACACGATGCCATTTTATCTAGGTTTATCAATTTCGAATTTTGACCTTAGTGAACTGATCTTGACCTGGGCTTGACACTAACTTCACTTAAATGAAGTCAGTTGGTAGAATTCTACGTGTAAAATACCTCATAAAACATATGTCGCATGACTTTCGTAGATATATTGAGCATAGTGACCTTTTGTGACCTTACCTTGACCTTTGTCAACAATCTCACTTTAGCTCATGCTGAATATGTAGAGCACCTTTGAGAGCACTTTGGGTGATCATGGTCGCAATCGAAGGCTTTGGATGAAAGGCTTTGGATGAAGGCTTCGAAGGCCCATGCACTCAAATACCTCGATTTTGACCTTTGACCTGACTGTGACCTGACATGTGACCTAAATTTGAAACTTTATGGTATCATTTAGATGTGTCTTCTAATTGAGAGCTTTCGAATGCCGCATTGCGTGTCTCGCTGCGAGCATTGGTTCGGAAGATAACCAGGGACATTTAAGCCCCCCCCCCCTGCTTTCGAACGCCCCAGTCAATGGCGTTCGGCTGAGAAGGGTGGGTTAAGAATCGGATGGCATCCGAACGGACAGACGGACAGGTGGCTGCCACTTCTTGTCATTATTATGAAATAGCTCTCTATGTAACACAAATCACTAGGATACGTATTAACTTTGGAAACGAATCCCAAACAGCTTGTGTTAACATATTTTATTTTGATAGCTTTCATGTGTGGTGAATTAATTGTTGAGAATAACTGTTGTCACTTCCTGACAGTGTCTGGAAGTGCCTATCGGCAGTGAGTCGTTTTAAAACGACTTACAATGTTACACATATCCATGAAAATTTCATGTTACACGACCATGAAAATTTCCGAAGAAGCTATTCAGCTGTTATAAATCCAAATAGGAAAATAACAATGGTAGATGCAATACAAAATTGCGTTCCTAAGTCTACATTATTAAGTGAAAGCTGATTTTCCTTCACATTTTCGCGAACCGTACTGATGGTTTATTCGGCACTTCGTCCTCCACTCAAAAATCCGTGACGACGCCCCTGCCGGTTAGGTTAACTTCAAAACTTGACCTCAGGTCCAGGTCATGTGCTGGCCCATGTATGTCATGTTGCATATGGGGCGATGCGACTGGACGAGGCAAACACAGTGGTGTCATTCGCACGTCTCTATATTTAATATATCAAGAGTTATGGGCAAAACAAATGCTGGTGACCTCAGATGACATTGCAGAGGTCACTCAGCAACAATTTCACCTGGGTCATCAAGAATGACCTAAAATAACATGAATTTTGAAAGAATTTGCCTGATCTGATGCATATTCTCTGAATAGGAAGCATTTGTATATTTTCCCATTGACTTATAATGTGGAGGTCACGAAATTGACCTGTTCTTAGGTCACCGATACAAAACAAAATCCGAGATAAACGAATTGTAGGTACGTATGACTTTATGAAATCCTGCAAGTTGTAAATCTCTCGGATAAACACTGACTTTGGCACGATCACACACATTTTTGGATGTAAGGTCACTTGACGTGACCTGGTGACCTGACCTGAGATGACCTGAGGTCAAAACTTTAATAAAATGTAGGTTATTGATGCCCGAATAGCTGTGCCAAAATTGGCAAAGACGGCGCTGCGCGCCGCCGTTTTCCCGTTATTCTCGACAAACCTAGGGGGGGTCAAAATGCCCCCCCCCCCCCTCCTCCCACCAGGGCGAGGGCTAAGGATGAAAGACTTCTTTCTAAGAATTAAACATCACATTTTGATTGAACTAATTGACAAGAACCTGCAGCTCTCTGCATTGTAAGCACTTCAATCGATGCCTTCAATTTGAACGTCTCCGCAGCCGAAAAACACGATTACGATCTGCGCCCGAGTCTTGCCGCAATACTTTGCTGGTGCCGCGGCTCATCGTCCCGATCTGTCGTCATCGATGGCTAGCCTGCGACAGGCATCTAGAGCGACGCACACACGTGAGATACCACTCATGGGTATACGTAGCCGAGTATCGACTATCGCGCACTGGCCTATCTCGCGCACTGGCCTGTCGCAGGTGCCCTGGTCGATAACAAGACTAATGAGCTTACTGGACCCGAGGTATTCGCTAGAGGAATCCTCGTCTGCCTCATATATGTCCCATAGCCTTAGCCATTAGCCAACGGCATAGGCGTACCCAAGGTGGGGGGGGGGGGCAAACGGGGCAATTGCCCCCCCCCACCTGAAAGTCCGTACGTGCCCCCTTTGGTCGAAAAATGAATGATTGTTTTTATATTTTTTATAAAAAAAATCTGAAAATATGCCCTTTTAAATATATAGTGGGCCAAATCCGGCTATTTTTTTTTTGGTGGGGGTACCTTATGCCCCCTGATAAAAAATTACCCCCTCCTGGAGTGAACTCTGGGTACGCTACTGACCAACGGAATTATCGAATTGCCTTATTGAATTTGTCTAGAGGATCGGCGAAGGATTTCTTCCAAAAGCCTGCCAGTGTGAATGCTGAATGCCGACGTCTTCAGACCATGCATTGGTTTATCAGTGTTCAACTGAAGGTAATTATTTGATGAATCTTAGCTCAGTAATCTTAATCAGTTGCCAACATTTTGATCTATCAAAGTGAGGTCAAGCCAGGCTAAGTTAATATGAGTTTGTTATTTATTGCAAATATGATTCTTGCCGAGTTACGGATAGTCATATATTTTCCAACTGCTTTCCGAGGCTAGCACGCAGGCGCTAGTGAAGCACCATTTCCTCAGATGTCGCGCTGGTGAAGGAGCAGTGTGGAGCGACTTCTCACACCCCGCTGACGCCGCTAATGGTACATTGCCGCCAGGCAGTGTCGCTAACAGGCACACGGCTGTTAGGCACGTCCGGGCAGTGGAGAGTACGCTCGGCCGGCCTCGGTAGCGTCACGACGCGACGGCGCGGTGGTGCCGAGCGGGACGGTGTCGATCACCGAGTCTGGCATACTTAGCCGACATCTGTCGCGGCATCTGTCGTGCTTGTCACCGCATCTGTCGTGCTTGTCACGGCATCTGTCGTGCTTGTCACGGCATCTGTCGTGCTTGTCACGGCATCTTTCGTGCCTGTCACGGCATCCGTCGTGCTCGTCACGGCGGCAGGTGTCACTGAGGCTGTCACGGCGGCAGGTGTCACTGAGGCTGTCACGGCAGGTGTCACTGAGGCTGTCACGACAGGTGTCACTGAGGCTGTCACGGCAGGTGCCACTGAGGCTGTCACGGCAGGTGCCACTGAGCTGTCACGGCAGGTGCCGCTGAGGCTGTCACGGCAGGTGCACTGAGGCTGTCACGGCAGGTGTCACTGAGGCTGTCACGGCAGGTGTCACTGAGGCTGTCACGGCGGCAGGTGTCACTGAGGCTGTCACGGAAGGTGTCATTGAGGCTGTCACGGCAGGTGTCACTGAGGCTGTCACGGCAGGTGTCACTGAGGCTGTCACGGCGGCAGGTGTCACTGAGGCTGTCACGGAAGGTGTCATTGAGGCTGTCACGGCAGGTGTCACTGAGGCTGTCACGGCAGGTGTCACTGAGGCTGTCACGGCCGCAGGTGTCACTGAGGCTGTCACGGCAGGTGTCACTGAGGCTGTCACGGCGGCAGGTGTCACTGAGGCTGTCACGGCAGGTGTCACTGAGGCTGTCACGGGGCGCGACTGAGGCTGTCACGGGGCGTGACTGACGTGTTACGTCTGGTCTGCGGAACTGTCCTCAGATAGGACAAAGGTCAAGGTCAATGTCAGGAGTAGCGTAATTGAATGGCGGCCATACCACAGCAGCAGATGCGGCTCCCTAAATCCCTTAACCGCCACCACGCCCTAAAGCCCTTAACCGCCACCACGCAAGACGCAGCGTGGAGGACTAGTTTTAATTTGACGGGACAGGAGACAACGGAAAACAGAGGGATGCTTGCATGCAGTGGCTTCTTGTTCTCGTGATTCGTTCTATCGGGCAACCGTTTAGTTGTAAGTGCTAAAAATGAGGAGCTGGTTCTGATGGCCAGTACCGCCGCTGACTGACGATAACTGCCGGCTCATTGAGCTGGATGTGGGATTCTATTTTACATATTCTTGCAGTTTAGTGTGGATTTCGTACGTGTTCGACTGCTGCGAAAAGTGTTCTACTCTCGACGGTGATTGGCACGATTTTACCGTAAAGTGCATTACAAATATCAGTATTGCCGTAGCATGTATATGTATATGTATATGTATATGTATATGTATATGTATATGTATGTGTATGTGTATGTGTATGTGTATGTGTATATGTATATGTATATGTATATGTATATGTATATGTATATGTATATGTATATGTATATGTATATGTATATGTATATGTATATGTATATGTATATGTATATGTATATGTATATGTATATGTATATGTATATGTATATGTATATGTATATGTATATGTATATTGTATATGTATATTGTATATGTATATGTATATGTATATGTATATGTATATGTATATGTATATGTATATGTATATGTATATGTATATGTATATGTATATGTATATGTATATGTATATGTATATGTATATGTATATGTATATATATATATATATATATATATATATATATATATATATATCCATAACTAACCATCCATAACTATCCATTGTGCGTTGTTGCCACGCGCCGCCACTACGTTATTACAATGGTTCCAGTTTTCGCCGCTTTCAGTCCTTCCTGATTAAGTTAACAACTATTTTGGGAAAGGTCAGACGACAGCTGCCTTTTAGATCTTGCAGCGGAGGGCTTTACCAGCTGAACAGTGCTGATACGGCTGATACGTGTCCGGCATAGCAATGTATCGCTTTGTAGTCGGGCCACAGCCCTGCGAATACGCTCCACACGCCTAGGCTGGCTGGAGCGCCGCTGTCATTACAGCCTAGGCTGACTGGAGCGCCGCTGTCATTACAGCCTAGGCTGGCTGGAGCGCCGCTGCCATTACAGCCTAGGCTGACTGGAGCGCCGCTGTCATTACAGCCTGGGCTGGCTGGAGCGCCGCTGTCATTACAGCCTAGGCTGGCTGGAGCGCCGCTGTCATTACAGCCTAGGTTGGCTGGAGCGCCGCTGTCATTACAGCCTAGGTTGGCTGGGGCGCCGCTGCCATTACAGCCTGGGCTGACTGGAGCGCCGCTGTCATTACAGCCCAGGCTGGCTGGAGCGCCGCTGTAAGTGGGTAGGCGTCACACTTCCATACACTGCACTGTAGGTAGTGTGACGGGCCTGAATAGGTGGCGGAGCAACATAAATTAACCTAACCTAACCCCGTCATTAAGTCCGATCGTAACGAAACCTACCGCTTGTAGCCATTATGTCCTATCGGGACGAAACCTACCACTCGTAACCATTACGTCCGATTGAGTAGTAAACAGACCTACGCCATTGAGTATACCCTCCCAATGACGTCATCAACTCGGCAGCACCGCCCGCCACTGTGTTTCCGATAGGAACACACACAATTTAGAATAACGTGACTAGCTGCGCCGCGAGTGCCGTTTGTTGTTGTATTTCGTGGGGCCCCATTCAAGAAGAGTAATATTTTATTTTGCATATGACATGCTGTTGTATAAGTCTTCTTCATTTTAACGAAATACAATCAATTATGTTTTTTTACATATTTGCTTAGACTAAAATGGTGAATTTATCCAATAATATGTTTCATTTCGGTTACGGGCATGTAGAGCGCATAGGTGTGCTACTTGCCTTCAGATGTTCTTCTTTTCGGTTTAGATCCCCTACTATTGGTTCCCATTCGATGACCTCTGTTCTGTACTCTGCAAACGATGCATACCCGAACGGAGACAGAACGGCGACACACTACCATTCTGTCTCCGTTGTAATTGAACAGCGTGTGGCGTTCACGTGCCGTTTCCCAGCCGCCAGGCTGTGCACAGCGCTCATTATCGCTGATATTGCGCATTTTTTTGTTCCGTGAACAAACGAACTCTTTGTACGAACTAGTCATCCTCCTCCAGTGTTTTATGTACCGTGGTTGTACCCCCAAAACTACCGTGATTGTACCGCTTGCTTATATTTTAGAGCTGCATGCAGGATAATTTTAGAGCTGCATGCAGGATAATTTTAGAGCTGCAGGATTAATGGTATATTAATGATTAATTTGCGAGTATCATGACAGAGGTGATTATTTGCAAAGATATGGTACCTACTTGCCTGTCTAAGATTTGTCACCGATTACTCCACCTATGGCTATAATTTTGTCGCCGATTAGAATGGCAGAACGGTAACTTCTCCCAGCGTTGATTGCAATGCATTTTTTTTTACAAGTAAATTAACTTAACTCTTTGTTTTATTTTGATTTCTTTCATGAGTTAATGATTCTATTTTCTTTATAATTTTCGTGACAGCCATGTGCTTTTTTAAGCAAGATCCGGTTTCCCTGCTCCGGTTTCCGCATCTTCAAGCAAAAGAAAGAAATTCCTGAATTACATTCTCCTCGTAATGCATTCTCGTCAAAGGCTCTCGTAAATGCATTTGCGTTGATGCCGTTACTCTGCCTGTCGAAGCAATTCTGCACCCGGACATAAGCCATTATTCTCGGGACATTTTCAATTACATAGCTGACATGACAAACTAGATGAGTATCAGGAACTTATCGCCTTGGTGAGGGACACCCACGGTCGATCAGATCGGAATTATTGGACAGGCGATTTTCTAGATGATTTATTCTTCTTCAGCTGGATAATTTTTTTATTCCAGATCGAGTGAGTTATTTCCATTTCGAGTGAGGTGTGACACATACAACCCAATACTTACTGAGTGAAACAAATAGGGAGACTGAGCAGGGAAACCGGAAACCAGTCCCAGCTGAGGCAGGGCCTATTGGGAAAACCACTGGGGGAAACATTTTTGGGGCATCTTTTTGTGGCAAAAAGGTACCCCCATTTTTTGCCTCTGCGGATTTGGGCCGGTCACCTTATTTTGGAATTCTACCTTAAGAAATCACTTTTCGAATTCACAACAACAAAAATATGGACATTTTCCCGATAAAAAAAAAAATATTTGTGGAGGTCAAAAAACAAAACAAAAATCACAAATCCGATATAGCCATTTGGAAGAGAATTTCATGTACTTTCTTTTGACGTTTTTTAAGTGCAATTCGCTTTGAAACCCTATTTTTTACAATTTGTCAAATATTTATTGTTTTTCCACCAAAAATGGCATGACATGACATCATTACAACGTCATTATCTCTCAAAACACTACATTAATTTCATTGAAATTTGGTGAGAAGACGTAAAATTGATGCAGTATAAGGTATTGAAAGTTTCACATTGATATCTATCACAGTTTTAAAGTTTTTTTTTTTTAAAGTTGAAAGTAAGTGAACTTTTCTCCTAAGATCATTGTTTTGCACGTTCAGTGCAGGGAACGCGCAGGGGGAGAGGGGCATACTTGTATTGCATCCCCCCCCCAGATTCCTGTGGGGGGGGGGGCATTTGCCCCTGATGTCCGCCCCCTGGATCCGCCAGTGCAGGGGCGTAGCTTCTCCAAACAAGTGGGGGAGGGGGGGCTGAGCTGGAAAAAATCGTTTAAAGTAACATCAAAATCCACAAAATACAGATTTCTCCCCGGATTTGACCCACTTCCTCGTCAAAGTTGGGGGGGCTGAAGCCCCAGTTGGGAGGGGAGGCTGAAGCCTCCAACTGAATAGGAGCCTACACCCCTGCGCCAGTGGGGGATCCAGGGGGCGGACATACCATCCCCCTTAGATTTTTGGAAATAGCGGAAAACGACGCCATTTCGCTCCGCCATTTTTGTTACAACTGCTTGCCTATCAATTGCCCGAATCCTGTGAATTTGTTTATCTTGGGTCTCCTCAGGTCACGTCACGAGTCAAGTCTAGTGATCCCACCTCCAAAAAATGTAAGGTCGTGCCGCAGCCACATTGTTTGACTGATCAGTTAGATACTCACAGGATTTAATGAGGTCATAAACACCTACAATCCTGCTATTTCGGATGATTTTACATCGGTGATCTAAGGTGAAGTCTATTTTGTGACCTCCCAACTGTAAGTCATTGGGGAAACATGCAAATGCATATAAATCCAAAGGAAATGGCTAAATTTGGCCAATTTTCAACGGAGTCCCGCATCTTTTGCAAAATACAAAGATCCATTGACTACGGTTGGGCAAAATGGGCAATTGCCCCCCCCCCCCCCCCATCCGCCTGAAATCGGCGCAAGATTGACACATTTCCTGATATAGAAGAAAATTTAAGAAAACTGTACTAAGGAAAGTTAGCTTTAAATCAGCTATCAATGCATAAGCAAGCCAAATCCGATGCGTTTTCAGAATTGTGTGTGACTTTTTTTAATCCCCCCCCCCCCCCCGCTCCCCCAAAAGAACACCCGTTCTGGATCCGCCAATGCAAAGATCCATGTGGTATTTTTATCCTGTGACCTCCACGAGGTAAAATCTATTCACTCTGAGGTCATTCCGCATTCGTCATTTTTCCTCCATAACTTTTGTTTTACCGAACCAGTAGGGCGCCGTAGTTGGCGATGAACGAGCGAACGTGAAGGAAATGTATGGTGAATTCCAACTCGATCAGGAAAGTAGTTTCTGAGATACAAATACGTGTTGCACAGGTGCGCACGTGCAGAAGCACCCCACCCCTGACTTTTGGGAAAGTGGCGGCTGAGAGATTCCTAACCACACACCAAATTTGAACACAATCTCGGCTCAGCAGTTGCCCCCACCCACTCCAAATTGTGTGGCGACGTTCCTGATCCAACAACCCCCGATCTCCCCCACTCTGTCGCTAATGAGCAATTGTTCAAAGAATATTGAAATTCGAGATATTCTGGAAATAATTTAATCCGGCATTGACTGGGATCCCAGCAGAACGCCATTGACTGAGGAGGGGGGGGGGCGTTAAACGCCCCCCCCCCCGGTTATCTTCCAAACCAATGATCGCAGCGAGACGCGCAAGGCGGCAATAGAAATCTCTCAATGAGAGGAATCTAAATCATGCTCACAAATTTCAAAGTAAGGTCAAATGTCAGGTCACGGTCAGGTCAAAGGTCAAAACCGGCCTATTTGAGTTTATGGGCCATACTTTCCATTCAAAGCCTTCGATTGCGACCAGTTTCACCCCAAGTGCTTCCAAAGGTATGATACATATCCCGCATGAGCTAAAGTGAGATTGTTGGCCAAGGTCAAGGTCAGGTCACAAAAGGTCAATATGCTCAATATATCTACGAAAGTCATGCAACACATGTTTTATTAGTTATTTTCCACGTATAATTCGATAGTGATAGTCATTTTACCACCTGCATTCATCTACGTGAAGTAAATGTCAATTTCAGGTCAAGTTCAGGTCACCGAAGGTCAAAAATTGTAATGGTTAAATATAAACAAAAAAGTAATGTTGCTAGACCAGTTTTGTCTCAGAAATACAGTGGGGCATTTATTTGTCTGTATCTAGTTCATAAAAGCCAAAAAACGCAATTAAAAAATATGACGTCATAAGTTACCCATACTTTAGATGTCATAAGTCAGTCAAAAATGGATATATCAGTTCGAAATTTGGCATGGTAGTTGCCTAGGCATGGTTCTCTGACATATCTTCCGTTTTTTATATTTGAGAAAATTTTGATTTTGTGATAATTCCCCCCCCCCCCAAACAAAATGAGTTTTTAAACTAAAAATATCAAAAATCCGAGATATCCAGTTTTTAGCCATTGCAATTTTCTATCTTTTGGCGTTTTTCGATTGCATTTTGCTTCAAATGTGGCATTTTTACGGGTTGGCAAAGTTTAGCTGATTTTGGTGTAAAACTCGTGTCTAGTGACGTCACTAAATTCGCTATAACTCGACGAATTCGACGATTTTTTATTTACTTTTGCATACAAGACGTAAAAATGATTTATAAGAAGGTACCCGAAGATTCACGTTGATGGCGCTATTAGTTGTTCAGCTATTTAAAATTCATCAGGGGGCGTTAACCACCCCCCCAGTCAATGGCGGGTTAAAGATACTTATTTGGGCTGGGAAATACTAAAACTGAGGAATATAATGGCATTTGCATTGGATTTGTATATATTTATCACCAGGTAAGCATATGTTATTTTAATTGAATACCTATCAAGCGAAAAATGACATGAAATACTGAAATCAGGGTGGGGAACATTTCTTGACTGGGGGGGGGGCAAAACGGCTCACTGGGGGGGGGGGGCATTTTCCCCTCCCCCATTAACATGTTGAGGAGGAGTGGGCAATATTTTGACCCAGATTTTAGCGCAGTGGCTGAACATCTACCTGGCAACACAAAACAGCACTGTATTGTGCGGCGGAGGATTGCCATAGATACTGTGACCCCCAGCTGGAAACAACAGTGGCTACCGTGCCACCCAGATGGGGACAACTATCCAGCTATCGTTCCTCCCAGCTGGAGACAACAGTATCCGCCGTGCTGCCCAGCTGGGGACAACAGTATCCGCCGTGCTGCCCAGCTGGAGACAACAGTATCCGCCGTGCTGCCCAGCTGGAGACAACCGTTCCTATCGTGCTGCCCAGCTGGGGACAACAGTATCCGCCGTGCTGCCCAGCTGGAGACAACCGTTCCTACCGTGCTGCCCAGCTGGGGACAACAGTATCCGCCGTGCTGCCCAGCTGGAGACAACCGTTCCTACCGTGCTGCCCAGCTGGGGACAACAGTATCCGCCGTGCTGCCCAGCTGGAGACAACCGTTCCTACCGTGCTGCCCAGCTGGAGACAACAGTATCCACCGTGCTGCCCAGCTGGGGACAACCGTTCCTATCGTGCTGCCCAGCTGGGGACAACAGTATCCGCCGTGCTGCCCAGCTGGAGACAACCGTTCCTATCGTGCTGCCCAGCTGGGGACAACAGTATCCGCCGTGCTGCCCAGCTGGAGACAACAGTATCCGCCGTGCTGCCCAGCTGGGGACAACAGTATCCGCCGTGCTGCCCAGCTGGGGACAACCGTTGCTATCGTGCTGCCCAGCTGGGGACAACCGTTGCTATCGTGCTGCCCAGCTGGGGACAACCGTTGCTATCGTGCTGCCCAGCTGGGGACAACCGTTCCTATCGTGCTGCCCAGCTGGGGACAACAGTATCCGCCGTGCTGCCCAGCTGGGGACAACCGTTGCTATCGTGCTGCCCAGCTGGGGACAACCGTTGATATCGTGCTGCCCAGCTGGGGACAACCGTTGCTATCGTGCTGCCCAGCTGGGGACAACCGTTCCTATCGTGCTGCCCAGCTGGGGACAACAGTATCCGCCGTGCTGCCCAGCTGGGGACAACCGTTGCTATCGTGCTGCCCAGCTGGGGACAACCGTTGCTATCGTGCTGCCCAGCTGGGGACAACCGTTGCTATCGTGCTGCCCAGCTGGGGACAACCGTTCCTATCGTGCTGCCCAGCTGGGGACAACAGTATCCGCCGTGCTGCCCAGCTGGGGACAACCGTTGCTATCGTGCTGCCCAGCTGGGGACAACAGCGCTATCGTTTCTCCCAGCTGGGGACGGACTGGCTCCCGCGTCAGTTGGGAACGACCACGCGCCCGTCGGTGCCGTCGGTTGCTCCCCCGACGCGTCGGCTCTGCGCCGATAAAGCGGTGTCGGAGGAGCGGGATCGGAGCGGGGCGGCGGTGGCAGATCTGCGTCACGGGAGAGAGCGACCAGTGACCGCCGGGCGACCGACGAGTCGTCCGCCCACTGACACCCGGCGCTGGGGTCCGCACAGACACCCGGCGCCGCCGCACCAGGCGCACCGGGCTTGACGGGAACGGAGCAGTGGGGCACGTTTGGGGGACGCTGGACGCTGGGTATTGGTGGTGATGTTGAGTCAGCGAGACTGGCAGGTGATTGGCCATAGCCACGCCTCATGAGATACTGTGCCGCTGTGCATCGGTATCTGTCAGACGCACGTGGAGTTGAACGGTGAATCGGATAGTGTCGCGGGTCTAGTAAATCGTGGCGAGAAGAATCGAGCAACATGGAGAATCCCTGCTCCGAGGTGAAGCGAGCCATGTAAGTTCTCCCTGGAATATGTGGGCAAGACAATATATACATATATTGTATTGCCTACGGCACGCCCGGATACTACGTGGTTATTTAGCCACGTATCGGATACTACGTGGTTATTTAGCCACGTATCGGATACTACGTGGTTATTTAGCCACGTATCGGATACTACGTGGTTATTTAGCCACGTATCGGATACTACGTGGTTATTTAGCCACGTATCGGATACTACGTGGTTATTTCACCACGTATCGGATACTACGTGGTTATTTAGCCACGTATTTTGCGCGAAAACAGTCGTGTCACAACGTGCGTTGTCTAGTTGTGATTTGCTTACATACTATATGAAAGACAGTCAGGGGCGGATCCAGGGGGTGGCCGCAGCGGCCGCCCCCCCCCCCCCCCGCCAGAAGGGCGCCCTACGGGCTGTCTTCCGGCCAGTGACGGCGCCCTTACGGTCATTGACGGCGCCCTTTCGGCCATTGACGGCGCCCTTTCGGCCATTGACGGCGCCCTTTCGGCCATTGACGGCGCCCTTTCGGCCATTGACGGCGCCCTTTCGGCCAGTGACGGCGCCCTTTCGGCCAGTGACGGCGCCCTTTCGGTCAGTGACGGCGCCCTTTCTTTGGAAGGCGCCCCTAAATTGGCCTGCGGCCACCCCTCCTAAAATATCCTGAATCCGCCCTTGAAGACAGTCATTCAATTTTGGTGACATTGTATGATGCAGGGGCGGAGTTTCGTATACACTTGGTGGGGCCACTGCCCTACCAACATTGATTTGTGTCGCACCAACTTTAAAAGAAGCTGGAGCTGGCCAATGTACTTGCACAAGCAACATCAACTACTTCTGACATATCTTTAAAAAGTTAAACGCATTCAATCTGAGGAAGGGCTGCTTATATTGCTATATCTTTAACATTTATAAAAAGGGGATGATTTATAATTTAATAAATGTATAACATAAGCACAATATGGTGCTAGCAACTTACACCATTTTCATCAGAAATTCTATCATCTTTGGAGCATATGCAAAAATGTTGTTTGGTCGCTTTGTAGCTAAGCCGGAAATTACATCGGTTTTACATTTACATTAAGTAAATGCCTTCAAATCTGGCAAAACTTTGTTGAGACTGAAGTCAATCATAAACAGGTACGGATCCAGGATTTCGGTCAGGGGGGGCGCCAAATATAAGACAACATTTTGTAACGAAAAATATAGCAATGCCGAATGCCAGCATTTGTATTGTAATTTTAAATGTTATTTTCCTTATCTCCAATATATCTATTTGAGTAGTGCCGCTTTCACTCGAAACACAGCAATGTTTTTGTAACGTGTTGGTTAGTTCACCACAGTCTCTACTGAACACTCGGTCTCTAGATCACAACAAGGTATATTCAAGGTCTACAAGATGGCCACTCCACGCTACGTACACAACCAACCCCCCTGCTCCAAGGTCACACCTTTACCTGTCTGCCCCTAGATGGCAGGGTACCTACGGTCTATATACAGCACGCAACTACGGTATGTTTACAATACGTCACATCTCCTCTTCTGTAACGACAACGAACAGACGCCGACATAGACATCGCACAGCCTGAGGCCATGTATCAGTGTACCACACTACAACCAACGAACATTCTCAGCTTAAGTGCGAACATAGGGTTGAGAACAAGGCAAACGAACAAACACACGGCAACAGAAGTCACCTACCTATGATTACCTCGCTCTGTAGCACACGGACCGCTATGACCTAACGCGACACATAATCAGCTAGATAACGCGGGGGGCGGCCGGTTCGCTCTGATCTGCGGATAGGGATAGACGGACGTGATGGAGGCCCGCTAGTATCGACAGGCACTGACCCGGGTTCGGGAGGTGAGGCCGGCTGTGGTCTCTGGAGAGGGGTGCGAGAAGGAGACCGCAGAACACCTAGCGGGGATCATGGCGGGGACACCGGCACCGGACCCTCGCCACCTGCTTCTGGAGAGACCTCCACAGACACCGGCCGAGCGGGTGGAAGGAGTGGATCTGGGACTAACGGCGGGGGCCGAGGTTCTGTCGTGCTCAGAAGCTGCCGGCGATTACGGCGGTACAGGACTCCCCCAACACGCACCCAATACGAGCGAGGGCCCGCTGTTCGGACACACACACACCAGGGGACCACGTTTCCTGGCCCGGAAGCCACATCCGTACTGACTGGCCGAGAACCAATGGACGTAAAGGTCTGGCCTTCCGATCATGGTACGAGGCCTGACGGGCTTTCTGTCGCGCCAGAATCTCTGGCACTGCCGTGGGGTAGCACGGGAGCAGGTTGGACCGACTGTCAGGAGGGTGAGTGGCTGACCCAGTGGGAGCGGACGGCTGTTCACATGAGGATCCCTCAGGGGTCACATGGCACTGCGAGGGGAGATACACATAATCTAATGGGTCGCAGTCCTTTACTTCAAGGAGGTCCAGCCGCAAGGAGGTTTTCAAGCTCAGGATAGGTGCGATGGCCCCTTTCACAACTTTGCATTGCAATACACATCGGCGCGCTGACACTGAGTTACGTAAGTCTAGTTCGACCTTCCCATCGCTGTACACCAAACCACCGTCATACATCCTCAACGCTGTGGAGCATGGCTTGAGGCGAGCCCCTCGGTCATCCCCGGTGATGCGTACATACTCAGCACGGGGAATGACATCACACTCCGCGCCCGAGTCGATCAGAAATGTCACTGGCTGTCCCGCCCTCGTGTACAGTGTTTTATGAGCCTTACTTGGAAAGCCGTCACACACAGACGTCATGATGTCGTACTCTGAAGCTGGAGTCCCATCTTCGTCTGGGGCTCCCGACGACTGTGACTGTACGGCAGCAGTCAGGTGCTGGCCTGGTCTGCCCCACCTGGTCTGCTCCCGCTGCCACTGACCAGACGGCGGCGGCCGTCCCGACCGTCCACCGGCAGGGCGCGCTGCCTGTCCACCGGCAGGGCGCGCTGCCTGTCGGCCGGTAGAACCTGCCTGTCCGCCGGTAGGGCGGTCAGTCTGTTCGCGACAAACCTCACTTCTTGCAAAATGATTGGCACTACCACATGCGATACACTGTTTTCCCCACGCGGGGCACATCTGCCTGTTCATCACATGGGAACGTCCACAAAACTTGCACTGCCGGGAAGTACCACCCACGACAGCGGCACAACCTTCTGACACTGCAGCAAAAGTGGGCTGCTGTTCCTGCCCACCCATCACTTTGACATCACGACCTGCTGCCTCTTCAGCCAAGGCAATGTCCAGGGCCTTAGGCAGGGTCAAGTCTGACCTTTTGAGTAAAGCCTGTTGGACCCGGGGATCTCGCACGCCCATGGCGACCCGGTCCCTTAACATGTTTTCCTCATCTGGAAACTCACATGTCGCAGCGAGGGACCGCAGTCCAGACACAAACTGGGCCACAGACTCTCCAGGCTGCTGGCTTCGATTGTAGAAGTAGTATCGTTCCAAGATCACGTTTTGCCTCGGGATACAAAAGGTCTCGAACTGCTCAAGCAGCGCTGCCAGTCCGTGCTCCTCTCTCCATTCCGTGAAATGGGAGGCGACTTCTTGCGCGCCTCGCCCCGCACAGTTAAAAAACACAGCCACTTGCACCGGCGGCGGCTTGGCAGACAGCTCTGATGCCGTCGCATAATACGACCAATCCCGGCGCCATTGCCGCCACTCGGTGGCCAGGTTCAGCGACACCACATTTAACTCACTTGGAGGGCGAAATGACGGATTCATCTTTCAAATGGGTTCGAGTTTCTGACACCATGTAACGTGTTGGTTAGTTCACCACAGTCTCTACTGAACACTCGGTCTCTAGATCACAACAAGGTATATTCAAGGTCTACAAGATGGCCACTCCACGCTACGTACACAACCAACCCCCCTGCTCCAAGGTCACACCTTTACCTGTCTGCCCCTAGATGGCAGGGTACCTACGGTCTATATACAGCACGCAACTACGGTATGTTTACAATACGTCACAGTTTTCGTGTCATGTCCGCGAATCGAATGCGGGTTAAAGGGATTATACGGGTTTTTCCCAGAATAATTGAGTTACATAGTAAAACGTACTTATAAAGGTGGTAGAAGTCCCACGGTAGCCACATTTTTCTGGAAATGACCTCTTCTGCACGTAAGGACATTTCAAAGTGCGCGGTGATGCCACCGCGTATTTTCTGCGGGACCGGCTGAGGCAGAGCCAGTCATCTCTTTTATGCTAATAAAACACCTCACGTATGGCATATTTCCGGTAAAATAAGCAATATTTGAAAGAAAATAAACTTGTTTTGTTCCAACGACAGCAGCAGTTACTTAGTTTTCCCATAAAATTCTATATTTTTCATGAATTTTCCTGCCAAAAAATTAATACGCCACCACCAAATTCTCAACGCTAAAGGCCAGAGAAAATAAAACCACAAAAACACAAAACCTCAACGAACAGTGTGTAGTAATACAAAGTCCCGTCAGTTTTGAATTGCATAACAATTTTGTGATCCAGTGTAGCACTTGCAGATAATTCAAAACTCTAAAATTGATCTTAAGATAAAAGTGGTGGACAGTAGTGCCGATCAAGTACTCGTTATCTGATATTAGTCTCGAAAAACGTCCAAGTTTTAACGCTGATAATTTCTGAAATAATGGACTAAATGAGCATTGAGGTCCCTGTTATGTCTTAAATGTGTGTAAAGCTCATACAACTGCAAAAGAGTGCATTTACTTGCAGGGCGGAAACCCGTATAATCCCTTTAAGCACGTGCGTCAGTGAGGTCTTTCGTCCAGGAGATTGCAGAGAATTTAATCCGAGCCAAGGTCCCGGCCGGCCGTGTTGTACAGGGGCGTAGTTTCGGTGGTTGGTGGAAGGGGGTCATTCTGGGGGGTGATGGCAGAGGGAGGGGAGGGGGGGGTACGAACAATTTATGGGTTTCGAAACCCGCTCAAAAAGGCACCGAAACTCCGTACAGGGACGCTGCAACTCGGCACGTATCAGTAGCTGCACATACCGCACCGGCGTCATGACGTCACTGAATTCACGTGTCTTTGTGAGCATGGAGCCTCTATT
>JAXIVJ010014424.1:7500-10000 GCA_036785665.1 Chirona hameri | reverse complement strand
CCACACACCCACACACCCACACACCCACACACCCACACACCCACACACCCACACACCCACACACCCACACACCCACACACCCACACACCCACACACCCACACACCCACACACCCACACACCCACACACCCACACACCCACACACCCACACACCCACACACCCACACACCCACACACACACACACACACACACACACACACACACACACACACACACACACACACACACACACACACACACACACACACACACACACACACACACACACACACACACACACACACACACACACACACACACACACACACACACACACACACACACACACACACACACACACACACACACACACACACACACACACACACACACACACACACACACACACACACACACACACACACACACACACACACACACACACACACACACACACACACACACACACACACACACACACACACACACACACACACACACACACACACACACACACACACACACACACACACACACACACACACACACACACACACACACACACACACACACACACACACACACACACACACACACACACACACACACACACACACACACACACACACACACACACACACACACACACACACACACACACACACACACACACACACACACACACACACACACACACACACACACACACACACACACACACACACACACACACACACACACACACACACACACACACACACACACACACACACACACACACACACACACACACACACACACACACACACACACACACACACACACACACACACACACACACACACACACACACACACACACACACACACACACACACACACACACACACACACACACACACACACACACACACACACACACACACACACACACACACACACACACACACACACACACACACACACACACACACACACACACACACACACACACACACACACACACACACACACACACACACACACACACACACACACACACACACACACACACACACACACACACACACACACACACACACACACACACACACACACACACACACACACACACACACACACACACACACACACACACACACACACACACACACACACACACACACACACACACACACACACACACACACACACACACACACACACACACACACACACACACACACACACACACACACACACACACACACACACACACACACACACACACACACACACACACACACACACACACACACACACACACACACACACACACACACACACACACACACACACACACACACACACACACACACACACACACACACACACACACACACACACACACACACACACACACACACACACACACACACACACACACACACACACACACACACACACACACACACACACACACACACACACACACACACACACACACACACACACACACACACACACACACACACACACACACACACACACACACACACACACACACACACACACACACACACACACACACACACACACACACACACACACACACACACACACACACACACACACACACACACACACACACACACACACACACACACACACACACACACACACACACACACACACACACACACACACACACACACACACACACACACACACACACACACACACACACACACACACACACACACACACACACACACACACACACACACACACACACACACACACACACACACACACACACACACACACACACACACACACACACACACACACACACACACACACACACACACACACACACACACACACACACACACACACACACACACACACACACACACACACACACACACACACACACACACACACACACACACACACACACACACACACACACACACACACACACACACACACACACACACACACACACACACACACACACACACACACACACACACACACACACACACACACACACACACACACACACACACACACACACACACACACACACACACACACACACACACACACACACACACACACACACACACACACACACACACACACACACACACACACACACACACACACACACACACACACACACACACACACACACACACACACACACACACACACACACACACACACACAACACACACACACACACACACACACACACACACACACACACACACACACACACACACACACACACACACACACACACACACACACACACACACACACACACACACACGACACACCGACACACCGACACACCGACACACCGACACACCGACACACCGACACACCGACACACCGACACACCGACACACCGACACACCGACACACCGACACACCGACACACCGACACACCGACACACCGACACACCGACACACCGACACACCGACACACCGACACACCGACACACCGACACACCGACACACCGACACAC
>JAXIVJ010014424.1:0-2500 GCA_036785665.1 Chirona hameri | reverse complement strand
CTTTGCAAACTTGTCTTGTAGGCGCGGTGCCCTTAAGCCCCAATCATCATCATCATTGTCTTGTAGGCGAAACTGATGGTCTTGGATAATATTGAGTGAGTTCGAACTTAAAAGTGATTCTCAGCTCTTCAAATGGGCTCCTAAGCCTCAGCTCTTCAAATGGTCGCCTAAGTCTCAGCTCTTCAAATGGGCTCCTAAGTCTCAGCTCTTCAAATGGGATCCTAAGTTTCAGCTCTTCAAATGGGATCCTAAGCCTCAGCTCTTCAAATGGGCTCCTAAGTCTCGCTCTTCAAATGGGCTCCTAAGCCTCAGCTCTTCAAATGGGCTCCTAAGTCTCAGCTCTTCAAATGGGCTCCTAAGTCTCAGCTTTTCAAATGGGCTCCTAAGCCTCAGCCCTTCAAATGTCCTAAGTTCCAGCTCTTCAAATGGGCTCCTACGCCTCAGCTCTTCAAAAGGGCTCCTAAGCCTCAGCTCTTCAAAAGGGCTCCTAAGTATCAGCTCTTCAAATGGGCTCCTAAGTCTCAGCTCTTCAAAGGGGCTCCGAAGTCTCAGCTCTTCAAATGGGCTCCTGAGTCTCAGCTCTTCAAATGGGCTCCTAAGCCTCAGCTTTTCAAATGGGCTGCTAAGCATCAACTCTTCAAATGGGCTCCTAAGCCTCAGCTTTTCAAATGGGCTCTCCTAAGCCTCAGCTCTTCAAATGGGCTCCTAAGTCTCAGCTCTTCAAATGGGCTCCTAAGTCTCAGCTCTTCAAATGGGCTCATAAGTCTCAGCTCTTCAAATGGTGAATGGGCTCCTAAGCCTCAGCTCTTCAAATGGGCTCCTAAGCCTCAGCTCTTCAAATGGGCTCCTAAGTCTCAGCTCTTCAAATGGGCTCCTAAGTCTCAGCTCTTCAAATGGTGAATGGGCTCCTAAGCCTCAGCTCTTCAAATGGGTTCTTAAGTCTCAGCTCTTCAAATGGGCTCCTAAGTCTCTGCTCTTCAAATGGGCTCCTAAGTATCAGCTCTGCAAATGGAATCCTAAGTCTCAGCTCATCAAATGGTCTCCTAAGTCTCAGCTCTTCAAATGGGCTCCTAAGTCTCAGCTCTTCAAATGGGCTCCTAAGTCTCAGCTCTTCAAATGGGCTCCTAAGCCACAGCTCTTCAAATGGGCTCCTAAGCATCAGCTCTTCAAATGGGTTCCTAAGATTTAAATTCACTTTTTTGCAAATGCTTGTTGATTGTTCATAAAAGTTTGGTACATATTCACAAAAGATAGAGTGCAGGAAACATATTACATCCCTTCATGATAAATAACAATGCGTACGCCGTAGGCTGGCTCATTTTAGCTCGGACAGTTAATTCGTTACCAAGTATTTGCTGAGTACCGACCGTTATAAGCGTGGAACGCTTATCAACTTTAACTTGAAACAACTTCGGCTAGGGTCATTTTTAAGCAAAATGTGATTGGATTTACTTATAAGTTGAGTGATTCTTCCCATTGCAAGTGCTTACTCCATTTTTGTGGAAAAAGGTCATCATTTCCCTTTAAAGGGAGCGTGTCTACTCACATCGCTTATTTGGGGTTATTGACACTGGTCTATAGAACATAATTTTCTGAATTGACCCATGACTTCGTTTCTCCAGGTTCACCCTAGTTGCTGAGATATTCCAAAGACTCCAGGAACTTGCTGGGAGCAAAAAGTTATCGGGTAGACTCCAGAGGGCTTCCGCTACTAGAAGCACTGAAACTATCGATTAAACTGCTAGCATATTGTTAGCGCCGGCCAATAGCAATTCAGAAAAACAGCTCGTGCACGCTGACAGCAGCAGCCGAACAGAAACTGGACGGCCATTATGTTTTTCGATGATGGCCGTTTCGATGATAGCCGATGGTCATTTTTTGAAGAAGATATCAATTTAGAGCTACGAAACTTGCACATAATAAAGTTCACAGTGTCAAGAACGTGCTGTGCAAAACTTGTCTTTCTATCTTGCATGATGTGACCGTAATTGTATTGTCTTATGTGCACCGTTTTACATAACATCACCATAGTGACGATCGTTTTATAGATATCGAAACAAAAAATAAGCAAAAAAACAATATCGGTGAAAATTCAACTAAAGGGACTCCAGATGCGAATTTCATCATATACAACAATCAAACCAATAGCTACTTACCGTATGAAAAATATTTTTGACATTACTAAACAGTAGGCACACTCCCTTTAAGTAAATTTGCTCCAGAAACAGCTTCTTACATTAAATTAGATGACGGCTTGAGGCAAAATGTCTTAAGAACTTTAAAACCGGGAGCTCACAAACCTCTTGCTTCTGGGCCAACATGGAGTGTTTGGTTCAGCCTGTCAAACGTGGTACAGTTAACTTGATCGCTCACACTTTTTCGCCGGATGTTTTAAGTGAAAGCGCCGAGCATTAGCGTCGCTTTTCTGATTAAACTATTATTGGATCAAACCAAGTCAGAGTGTTCTGTGAAGTTCCCGGGAGTTTAATGGGATACACCA
>JAXIVJ010014423.1:27500-34436 GCA_036785665.1 Chirona hameri | reverse complement strand
ATTAAAAAGAAAGTGTGCCACAGGTAATTCATTTCCATATCAAACACCTTTTCTGCTTTCGGACAAAGTTCGGACAAACAATGATTTTCGGACAGTTTCGACTCTGTCTTGGACATCGGTCGGACATTGGAGAAATATTTTCTGAAACTGGCACCACTGCTCCATACACAGTTCTCGGGGATCATTACGCAAGGAACGCGGCCTTAGAAATAACTCCTCACTCATCGCTCCATATTCTGTCTCCATCTCAACGAGAGTCCATTTTCAAACCCAGACACAGACTTCAGTAGCCAGTGTACCCGGTATGTGTAGTACCCGGTACATCTCCCCCAGCCCCTGTGATTGGTCCCCCAGCCTCGCGCCTCTCCCTGCCCGGCGCTCGCTGCTGCTACCCCCTCCCTCCCAACAACACTGCACTCGGTCTGTCTGCCCAGCGCTGGCTGCGGCCTCCTCCAGAGGTGAACACGGTTAACAAATGTGCAACCGCAACCGCCCGTAACCGTGGGGATCGAATCTGTAACCGCCCTTAACCGTATGGCTCAAATCCGTAACCGCCCGTAACCGCAGCAAACGAATTCTGTAACCGCCTGTAACCGCATGTATTTACCAATAATGTTTTTTACTTTTCAAAACGTAGCAAATGTACCTGTTGAGTGTTCAATAACCGGGTTATTTTTAGCATAACAAGTCATAACTGGAAAAAGGTAATTATGGTGAAATAGGTAAAATGCATGGAGACTGAAGAGCTTCAGGAGCGCAAAAACTTAAATAGGTACTCACACAAAAAAATGTGATAACAATCTTGGTAACATAACTTTCGTGTAGCTCCCATGCCGTTGCCCGTGTAGTTGCTGTGTTCATGTCTGTTCAGTTGAACGGAAATTGTATATTTAATGTGTGTCAGAATTCTCTTTTCTGCAAGGTCTACGCAATGTCGTCTTTATTGTTTATATTTTAACGTCAAATTCAGCCGCGGAATAAAATCACCGCAGCCGTAACCTCGTACAACCGTAACTGCCTGTAACCGTAACCTCGTGCAATCGTAACCACCCGTAACCGTAACCTCGTGCAATCGTAACCACCTGTAACCGTGACTTTGAGCGGAGAACGCAACCATAACCGACCGTAACCGCGGTTATCCGCGGTCAACCGCGGTTTAACCGCCCGACTGTACGCCTCTAGGCCGCCCCCTCCCCCCCCCCCCCCCCCCCCCCCCTCCATACATCCCTGCACTCGGCGTGTCTGCCCAGCGCTGGCTGCCGTTGCCATCTCTCTAGACAGTACACTCGGCCTGGACGTCGTCGGGCACTACGTCCTCGGTCAGCTGCAGGAACGTCTCCCAGGGACAGCTGACGTCACAGCCGGCCAGCTGCAGTGGGTACGGCTCCACGCTCGTGTCGTTCCGGTAGTACAGCTGGACCGTGGCGCCGTGCTCCGACTCCGAGTGGAGCTCCACCAGCACTGCGCTGGCCAGCGGCGGAGCCAGCCCGTTATACAGCTGCAGGGGACACAGCGCAGCCAAGTCAGGCAACGGAGGACATCGAGGGCGGGGCAGGGTAGAAACAGCTGCAGGGGACACAGCGCAGCCAAGTCAGGCAACGGAGGACATCGAGGGCGGGGCAGGGCAGAAACAGCTGCAGGGGACACAGCGCAGCCAGCCAGTCAGGCAACGGAGGACATCGAGGGCGGGGCAGGGCAGAAACAGCTGCAGGGGACACAGCGCAGCCAAGTCAGGCAACGGAGGACATCGAGGGCGGGGCAGGGCAGAAACAGCTGCAGGGGACACAGCGCAGCCAGCCAGTCAGGCAACGGAGGACATCGAGGGCGGGGCAGGGTAGAAACAGCTGCAGGGGACACAGCGCAGCCAGCCAGTCAGGCAACGGAGGACATCGAGGGCGGGGCAGGGTAGAAACAGCTGCAGGGGACACAGCGCAGCCAGCCAGTCAGGCAACGGAGGACATCGAGGGCGGGGCAGGGCAGAAACAGCTGCAGGGGACACAGCGCGGCCAAGTCAGGCAACGGAGGACATCGAGGGCGGGGCAGGGTAGAAACAGCTGCAGGGGACACAGCGCAGCCAAGTCAGGCAACGGAGGACATCGAGGGCGGGGCAGGGTAGAAACAGCTGCAGGGGACACAGCGCAGCCAGCATGTCAGGCAACGGAGGACATCGAGGGCGGGGCAGGGTAGAAACAGCTGCAGGGGACACAGCGCAGCCAGCCAGTCAGGCAACGGAGGACATCGAGGGCGGGGCAGGGTAGAAACAGCTGCAGGGGACACAGCGCAGCCAGCCAGTCAGGCAACGGAGGACATCTCGAGGGCGGGGCAGGGTAGAAACAGCTGCAGGGGACACAGCGCAGCCAGTCAGTCAGGCAACGGAGGACATCTCGAGGGCGGGGCAGGGTAGAAACAGCTGCAGGGGACACAGCGCGGCCAGCCAGTCAGGCAACGGAGGACATCGAGGGCGGGGCAGGGCAGAAACAGCTGCAGGGGACACAGCGCGGCCAAGTCAGGCAACGGAGGACATCGAGGGCGGGGCAGGGTAGAAACAGCTGCAGGGGACACAGCGCAGCCAAGTCAGGCAACGGAGGACATCGAGGGCGGGGCAGGGTAGAAACAGCTGCAGGGGACACAGCGCAGCCAGTCAGTCAGGCAACGGAGGACATCTCGAGGGCGGGGCAGGGCAGAAACAGCTGCAGGGGACACAGCGCGGCCAAGTCAGGCAACGGAGGACATCGAGGGCGGGGCAGGGTAGAAACAGCTGCAGGGGACACAGCGCAGCCAAGTCAGGCAACGGAGGACATCGAGGGCGGGGCAGGGTAGAAACAGCTGCAGGGGACACAGCGCAGCCAGTCAGTCAGGCAACGGAGGACATCTCGAGGGCGGGGCAGGGTAGAAACAGCTGCAGGGGACACAGCGCAGCCAGCCAGTCAGGCAACGGAGGACATCGAGGGCGGGGCAGGGTAGAAACAGCTGCAGGGGACACAGCGCAGCCAGCCAGTCAGGCAACGGAGGACATCGAGGGCGGGGCAGGGCAGAAACAGCTGCAGGGGACACAGCGCGGCCAAGTCAGGCAACGGAGGACATCGAGGGCGGGGCAGGGTAGAAACAGCTGCAGGGGACACAGCGCAGCCAAGTCAGGCAACGGAGGACATCGAGGGCGGGGCAGGGTAGAAACAGCTGCAGGGGACACAGCGCAGCCAAGTCAGGCAACGGAGGACATCGAGGGCGGGGCAGGGTAGAAACAGCTGCAGGGGACACAGCGCAGCCAGTCAGTCAGGCAACGGAGGACATCTCGAGGGCGGGGCAGGGTAGAAACAGCTGCAGGGGACACAGCGCAGCCAAGTCAGGCAACGGAGGACATCGAGGGCGGGGCAGGGTAGAAACAGCTGCAGGGGACACAGCGCGGCCAGTCAGTCAGGCAACGGAGGACATCGAGGGCGGGGCAGGGCAGAAACAGCTGCAGGGGACACAGCGCAGCCAGCCAGTCAGGCAACGGAGGACATCGAGGGCGGGGCAGGGTAGAAACAGCTGCAGGGGACACAGCGCAGCCAGCCAGTCAGGCAACGGAGGACATCTCGAGGGCGGGGCAGGGTAGAAACAGCTGCAGGGGACACAGCGCAGCCAGTCAGTCAGGCAACGGAGGACATCGAGGGCGGGGCAGGGCAGAAACAGCTGCAGGGGACACAGCGCAGCCAGTCAGTCAGGCAACGGAGGACATCGAGGGCGGGGCAGGGCAGAAACAGCTGCAGGGGACACAGCGCAGCCAGCCAGTCAGGCAACGGAGGACATCGAGGGCGGGGCAGGGCAGAAACAGCTGCAGGGGACACAGCGCAGCCAGTCAGTCAGGCAACGGAGGACATCGAGGGCGGGGCAGGGCAGAAACAGCTGCAGGGGACACAGCGCGGCCAGTCAGTCAGGCAACGGAGGACATCGAGGGCGGGGCAGGGCAGAAACAGCTGCAGGGGACACAGCGCAGCCAGTCAGTCAGGCAACGGAGGACATCGAGGGCGGGGCAGGGCAGAAACAGCTGCAGGGGACACAGCGCAGCCAGTCAGTCAGGCAACGGAGGACATCGAGGGCGGGGCAGGGTAGAAACAGCTGCAGGGGACACAGCGCAGCCAGCCAGTCAGGCAACGGAGGACATCGAGGGCGGGGCAGGGCAGAAACAGCTGCAGGGGACACAGCGCAGCCAGTCAGTCAGGCAACGGAGGACATCGAGGGCGGGGCAGGGCAGAAACAGCTGCAGGGGACACAGCGCGGCCAGTCAGTCAGGCAACGGAGGACATCGAGGGCGGGGCAGGGTAGAAACAGCTGCAGGGGACACAGCGCAGCCAGCCAGTCAGGCAACGGAGGACATCGAGGGCGGGGCAGGGTAGAAACAGCTGCAGGGGACACAGCGCAGCCAAGTCAGGCAACGGAGGGCATCGAGGGCGGGGCAGGGTAGAAACAGCTGCAGGGGACACAGCGCAGCCAGCCAGTCAGGCAACGGAGGACATCGAGGGCGGGGCAGGGTAGAAACAGCTGCAGGGGACACAGCGCAGCCAGTCAGTCAGGCAACGGAGGACATCGAGGGCGGGGCAGGGTAGAAACAGCTGCAGGGGACACAGCGCAGCCAGCCAGTCAGGCAACGGAGGACATCGAGGTCGGGGCAGGGTAGAAACAGCTGCAGGGGACACAGCGCAGCCAAGTCAGGCAACGGAGGACATCGAGGGCGGGGCAGGGTAGAAACAGCTGCAGGGGACACAGCGCAGCCAGCCAGTCAGGCAACGGAGGACATCGAGGGCGGGGCAGGGTAGAAACAGCTGCAGGGGACACAGCGCAGCCAGCCAGTCAGGCAACGGAGGACATTGAGGGCGGGGCAGGGTAGAAACAGCTGCAGGGGACACAGCGCGGCCAAGTCAGGCAACGGAGGACATCGAGGGCGGGGCAGGGTAGAAACAGCTGCAGGGGACACAGCGCAGCCAGCCAGTCAGGCAACGGAGGACATCGAGGGCGGGGCAGGGTAGAAACAGCTGCAGGGGACACAGCGCAGCCAAGCCAGTCAGGCAACGGAGGACATCGAGGGCGGGGCAGGGTAGAAACAGCTGCAGGGGACACAGCGCAGCCAGCCAGTCAGGCAACGGAGGACATCGAGGGCGGGGCAGGGCAGAAACAGCTGCAGGGGACACAGCGCAGCCAGTCAGTCAGGCAACGGAGGACATCGAGGGCGGGGCAGGGCAGAAACAGCTGCAGGGGACACAGCGCGGCCAGTCAGTCAGGCAACGGAGGACATCGAGGGCGGGGCAGGGCAGAAACAGCTGCAGGGGACACAGCGCAGCCAGTCAGTCAGGCAACGGAGGACATCGAGGGCGGGGCAGGGCAGAAACAGCTGCAGGGGACACAGCGCAGCCAGTCAGTCAGGCAACGGAGGACATCGAGGGCGGGGCAGGGTAGAAACAGCTGCAGGGGACACAGCGCAGCCAGCCAGTCAGGCAACGGAGGACATCGAGGGCGGGGCAGGGCAGAAACAGCTGCAGGGGACACAGCGCAGCCAGTCAGTCAGGCAACGGAGGACATCGAGGGCGGGGCAGGGCAGAAACAGCTGCAGGGGACACAGCGCGGCCAGTCAGTCAGGCAACGGAGGACATCGAGGGCGGGGCAGGGTAGAAACAGCTGCAGGGGACACAGCGCAGCCAGCCAGTCAGGCAACGGAGGACATCGAGGGCGGGGCAGGGTAGAAACAGCTGCAGGGGACACAGCGCAGCCAAGTCAGGCAACGGAGGGCATCGAGGGCGGGGCAGGGTAGAAACAGCTGCAGGGGATACAGCGCAGCCAGCCAGTCAGGCAACGGAGGACATCGAGGGCGGGGCAGGGTAGAAACAGCTGCAGGGGACACAGCGCAGCCAGTCAGTCAGGCAACGGAGGACATCGAGGGCGGGGCAGGGTAGAAACAGCTGCCGGGGACACAGCGCAGCCAGCCAGTCAGGCAACGGAGGACATCGAGGGCGGGGCAGGGCAGAAACAGCTGCAGGGGACACAGCGCAGCCAAGTCAGGCAACGGAGGACATCGAGGGCGGGGCAGGGTAGAAACAGCTGCAGGGGACACAGCGCAGCCAGCCAGTCAGGCAACGGAGGACATCGAGGGCGGGGCAGGGCAGAAACAGCTGCAGGGGACACAGCGCGGCCAGTCAGTCAGGCAACGGAGGACATCGAGGGCGGGGCAGGGTAGAAACAGCTGCAGGGGACACAGCGCAGCCAGCCAGTCAGGCAACGGAGGACATCGAGGGCGGGGCAGGGTAGAAACAGCTGCAGGGGACACAGCGCAGCCAGCCAGTCAGGCAACGGAGGACATCTCGAGGGCGGGGCAGGGCAGAAACAGCTGCAGGGGACACAGCGCGGCCAGTCAGTCAGGCAACGGAGGACATCGAGGGCGGGGCAGGGTAGAAACAGCTGCAGGGGACACAGCGCAGCCAAGTCAGGCAACGGAGGGCATCGAGGGCGGGGTAGGGCAGAAACAGCTGCAGGGGACACAGCGCAGCCAAGTCAGGCAACGGAGGACATCGAGGGCGGGGCAGGGTAGAAACAGCTGCAGGGGACACAGCGCAGCCAGCCAGTCAGGCAACGGAGGACATCGAGGGCGGGGCAGGGTAGAAACAGCTGCAGGGGACACAGCGCGGCCAAGTCAGGCAACGGAGGACATCGAGGGCGGGGCAAGGTAGAAACAGCTGCAGGGGACACAGCGCAGCCAGCCAGTCAGGCAACGGAGGACATCGAGGGCGGGGCAGGGTAGAAACAGCTGCAGGGGACACAGCGCAGCCAAGCCAGTCAGGCAACGGAGGACATCGAGGGCGGGGCAGGGTAGAAACAGCTGCAGGGGACACAGCGCAGCCAGCCAGTCAGGCAACGGAGGACATCGAGGGCGGGGCAGGGCAGAAACAGCTGCAGGGGACACAGCGC
>JAXIVJ010014423.1:0-22500 GCA_036785665.1 Chirona hameri | reverse complement strand
TGATCTATTGCTATTGCCAATGGTCGTTAGAAGAATGTCTACGCCAGTCAATGTCGGGTTAGGTACCAACCAGCAGTAATCAATAAAAGGTGTCTGGATATAGGTTAGCTATGACCTTTCACCTTTGCACCACATATTTCACTAATGGTGATGCTTTGTGACTGTGTTTCAAATGTCTTCGCAAATGTCTGTCACGGAAAAAAAATACATGACGGCTGGTTGATAGGAAAGTTAGAAATGTTGAGGAACGAAAAATCTCCGTTACATACTGTTGATTTTCCTATTGTCTTTTGTATCGTAGTACGATATTTTCTAAGCTACGTTTAACGAAAAAATAGCGTAATCGGTAACGTAGCAAAATATAACGTAACATAATTCGGTAGCGTAGCTTTGGTCTAAAAACCATACGTAGCGTAGCGTAATTCCGTAGTGTAGCGTAGCGTAGGCCATCACTGATGACTGGTATGACATGGGCCATACCAACTTTTAGGAACTGGAGTTAGCGAACTGACATATCAACTTTGGAACCAGCGACACCAATTTGGAATCAGCTATATCAACTGCGAATATTTTTTAGGCTCAAAACCTGGAACTCTGGAATAAATAAATTGCGCCGCGGAGCGTCGCGAAATTTTTTAGTCTTATGCCCTGGATTTACATTCTCATCAATGCGACGCATTACGTATGGTGCGGACCTCTAAAAATGTTATTGTGCGTTAAAAAGTGCGGTAAAACAAAGTGCCAAAACGAGCTATTTTGCCCTATCATATAGGAAAGTAGCAACATAACACATAACTGCGCCGAGAAACGGCACTTTTTTAACTCGCATATAATAGAACTTGTAGTTAAATTGCGCCGCGGAGCGGCGCGAAATTTGTTAGTTGTATTCCCTGGACAGCTGCATTTTGACTGTTGAAAGGCCCAGGGTCCCTTCAGATCGTCTAGGCGCCCATCCGACCTTTTCAACGCCCTTCCGACCTGTTCAGGGACTCATCTGGGATCCGCAAAAAGACATGATGTGGAGGGGGTGATATATATTAAATACAAACAGGACTTACTCCTCAAGAAAAATATTAAAATCGGAGCTTTCGGGTATATTGTAACACCCTTCGTTAGCGATTAAGACACCTTCGGTACAATGCCATTGCTCGTCTTTAAGACGAGCAATGATCTGTTACCGAAGTATCTTAATCGCTGACGAAAAGTGTTACAATATACCCGAAAGCTCCGATTTTAATATTTGTATTGTGGAGTAAGTCCTCTTTGTATTTAATCTTCATCTGGAATATCTACGTGCTTTAGGCCCTTCCGGTCTGACCAGAGACTCCTCTGACCTTCCAAGAAGCCCCTCTTGTGTGTCATGGGGCCCATTCGGCCTGTTTAGCGGTCCTTCCGATCTGGCCAGGGACTGCACTGGCTGCTATGTCGCCCTGCCGACATTCTTATTGCTCAGGGGCCCCTCCGACCTGCCCAGGGGCCCATCCAATCTGGCTAGGAACTCATCCGGCATGTTCAAGGGCCTTTCCGACCGGTCCAGGGACCCCCTGGCTTGCCCAGGACTCAGAAGCCCCTCCGATCTGCCCAGCGACTCTTCTGGTCAGACTGCGCTGGCTGCTTTGTGGCCCTGCCGACATGCTCAAGGGGCCTTCCGACATGCCCTGAGGCCCCTCTGTGCTGGCTAGGGGCCAATTCGGCATGTTCAAGGGCCCTTTCGGTCTGGTCAAGGGATTGTACCCATTCATAAATCTGGCGACAAAACGCAACCGTGCAACTATAAACCTATTAGCGTATTGAGTGTGATATGTAAGCTTTCCGAAAAAGTCGTTAGTGTGCATCTGTTATAGTATTTGCACGTCAACCATGCCATGTCGCCCACCCAGTATGCATACCGATCTGGACACTCAACGGAGGGTGCCTCGGTGGACGTGGTCAGCGCCATCTCGAACAACAGAGACAAGGGTCACGTGACGTGCGTTACGTCATGTGACCTCTCCAAGGCGTTCGACTGCATCGACCGCGGTGCCCTTCAACCGTTAGGACGTTAGTTCAGACTTTGGTTTTCCCCCATATAACATACTGCTTACCAGCCTGGGCGCCACCGACACGTATTTTACGCCAACGTATCGAAAAATCATCAACTTTGCAACACGCGTCGTGACCTAGAAACGCAAATACGATCACATTAGCGAGGCACGCCGGCAGATTAACTGGTTTCCGTTCGATGCGGTCATCCAACAAAGAGACTGCATCCATAAGCTGATCCACCATGCAGACGCACCAAACAACCTGAAGTGCCTCATAGAGTACTGTGTCGACGTATCCGATCCTCTGTAACGCAGAGGATGCGCATCGCCCGCGCATCCTCTGACTCGGCCCTGAACACTAGGCCGGGCCATTCGATAGGTTTTTGCGAGCATGCACAGATTAATAGTGAAATTATTATGCGCTATATCATTACAAACTTACATGGATTTGTGAAATTTTAAAAATCAAATTTAGAGGTGCCAACCTGCCTCTTTTTGGGACACTTTTGTGATTTTTTCGTCAATATCGTTCGTATAATATCGTCAATATTTGGGCATTATTATTTTTTATTTTATTTTATAAATATCATTTTCGAATTCTCCGTATGCTGTTTGACAACCGTAGTGATTGTCATGGAGTAATCATGGACAATAAAGCTGTTTCTCTGCATTTCCTGTAAGGTTTTTAAGGCACCCGCTCACAGCGCCATCTATTGGGCGGAATTGCCATTTATGCACTAGGTGCAGTTTCCCCGCTGCGGAGGTCTGCAGAGGAGCTCCACACGCACTGAAATCAGTGGCGGCGGATAAGGGGGGCGGCAGGAGGGAAGCTGCCCCCCACTCAAGTTGTGTGTGTGTGTGTGTGGGGGGGAAACATATGATCCCCCCACAGATATGTAAATGGGTAAATTTGTTGATAGTGCTCCGAGGTGCCCCCAGCCAGCCTGGGGGGCCTCTAAGGTCAACAGAAGGCCCTCAGTCGGCTTAAGGGGGCTCTCGGAAGGCCTGAAACTTCAACATGGGCTGTCCGACGTGTTTTGCGACCTTTTAGAGGCCCTGGAAAATATATTGACCTAAATCCGAGGAGATACCATTTCGCGTTTTTTTTTTGGGGGGGGGGACTTTGGCCGTGGGGAGGGGGCCCTTTAGCCGAGGGGTCCTCTTGGGTATCTTTGCCCCCTCCCCCATCCGAAAATACCTTCCGCCGCCACTGACTGAAATGGAACACCAGCAGATTAACTCCATGGAAAATGGCTTTAAAGTGGGTGGGGAGGAAGGAGTGCGGGCCAAACAAATGTTACTGCATGACCTTGATCTACCCCTCGAGACAGGACAGGCACCTGTCCTATCTCCAGACGTGAAGTCCGGTGCCTGTCCTGTCCCCAGACGTGAGGCCCGATGGCTGTCCTATTTCCAGATGTGGGGTCCGGTACCTTCCCTGCCTCTAGTCGTGAGGCCCAGAACCTGTACTGTCTCCAGACGTGAGGTCCGGTACCTGCCCTGCCTCCGGGCCCAGTGATTGTACTGTCTCCAGACGTGAGGACCGGTACCTGTCCTGTCTCCAGACGTGAGGTTCGGTACCTGCCCTGCCTACGGGCCCGGTGCCTGTTCTGTCTCCAGGCGTGAGGACCGGTACCTGTCCTGTCTCCAGACGTGAGGTTCGGTACCTGCCCTGCCTACGGGCCCGGTGCCTGTTCTGTCTCCAGGCGTGAGGACCGGTACCTGTCCTGTCTCCAGACGTGAGGTCCGGTACCTGCCCTGCCTACGGGCCCGGTGCCTGTCCTGTCTCCAGACGTAAGGACCGGTACCTGTCCTGTCTCCAGACGTTAGGCCCGGTACCTGTCCTGTCTCCAGACGTGAGGTTCGGTACCTGCCCTGCCTACGGGCCCGGTGCCTGTCCTGTCTCCAGACGTTAGGCCCGGTACCTGTCCTGTCTCCAGACGTGAGATCCGGTACCTGTCCTGTCTCCGGACGTGAGGCCCGATACCTGTCCTGCCTCCAGACGAGAGGTCCGGTACCTGCCCTGCCTCCAGGCCCGGTAGCTGCCCTGTCTCCAAACGTGAGGCCCGGTACCTGCCCTTCTTCCAGGCCCGGCATGTCTTCAGACGTGAGGCCCGGTACCTGTCCTGTCGCTAGACGTGAGGCCTTTCCTGTCTCCATACGTGAGGCCCGGCATCTTTCCTGCATCCAGACGTGAGGCCCCATACCTGTCCTGCCTACAGACGTGAGGTCCGGTACCTGCCCTGCTTCCAGGCCTGGTAGCTGTCCTGTCTCCAGACGTGAGGCCCGGTACCTGCCCTTCTTCCAGACCCGGCAGATGTCCTGTCTTCAGACGTGAGGCCCAGTGTCTGTCCTGTTTCCAGACGTGAGGCCCGGTACCTGTCCTGTCTCCAGACGTAAGGCCGGTACCTGTCCTGTCTCCAGACGTGAGGTCCGGTACCTGTCCTGCCTCCAGACGTGAGGTCCGGTACCTGTCCTGTCTCCCGGCCCGGTACCTGTCCTATCTCCATATCCAATTCCCACTGAGCAAGGGCGCCGCAGCCCTCCGAAAGTTGGGGGGGGGGGGGGCGGAGGCATTCTGAAGTCGATTCTTTCCATGCAACGCCCATTTGCGTAATGCTAAAATACGAAAATGTTGGGGGGGGGGGGGGGGGGGGGCTTCCCCCTGCCCCCCCCCCCGGTTCCTGCGTCCTTGCCACTGAGTTAACCTGTTGGTGTCGCATTTTATCGCGTGTGGAGCCCCTCTGCAGGTATCTGCAGCCGGAAAACTGCACCTGGTACATAGACTGCAATTCCGCTCAATAGATGACGCTGGGAGCGTGTGCATTAAAATATTTACGGGAAATGCGGAGAAACAGCGTCAATGTATACGATAACCTTAAGAAAATCACTACGGCTGTTAATCAGCATGCTGAAAATTCGAAAATTATATTTTCAAAAGCGTGAAAAATGCATTAATGCCAAAATGTACGATATTGACGAAAAAATGGCAAAAGTGTCCCTAAGAAGAGGCCGGTTGGCACCTCCAACTTTAACACAAATAAAAATGTAAGCTTGTAATGCCAGCGCATGGTAATTTCACTGTTAATCTTAAATCTGTTTTGCATGACCCGGCCTACTGAACACACGCCGGTGCAGATTAGACATTACACAGAGAACAGTGCCGGTCCGTCCCCTTCACAGAGAACAGTGCCGGTCCGTCCCCTTCACAGAGAACAGTGCCCGTCCGTCCCCTTCACAGAGAACAGGCCGGTCCGTCCCCTTCACAGAGAACAGTGCCGGTCCGTCCCCTTCACAGAGAACAGTGCCGGTCCGTCCCCTTCACAGAGAACAGTGCCGGTCCGTCCCCTTCACAGAGAACAGGCCGGTCCGTCCCCTTCACAGAGAACAGTGCCGGTCCGTCCCCTTCACAGAGAACAGTGCCGGTCCGTCCCCTTCACAGAGAACAGTGCCGGTCCGTCCCCTTCACAGAGAACAGTGCCGGTCCGTCCCCTTCACAGAGAACAGTGCCGGTCCGTCCCCTTCACAGAGAACAGTGCCGGTCCGTCCCCTTCACAGAGAACAGTGCCGGTCCGTCCCCTTCACAGAGAACAGTGCTGGTCCGTCCCCTTCACAGAGAACAGTGCCGGTCCGTCCCCTTCACAGAGAACAGGCCGGTCCGTCCCCTTCACAGAGAACAGTGCCGGTCCGTCCCCTTCACAGAGAACAGTGCTGGTCCGTCCCCTTCACAGAGAACAGTGCCGGTCCGTCCCCTTCACAGAGAACAGGCCGGTCCGTCCCCTTCACAGAGAACAGTGCCGGTCCGTCCCCTTCACAGAGAACAGTGCCGGTCCGTCCCCTTCACAGAGAACAGTGCCGGTCCGTCCCCTTCACAGAGAACAGTGCCGGTCCGTCCCCTTCACAGAGAACAGTGCCGGTCCGTCCCCTTCACAGAGAACAGTGCCGGTCCGTCCCCTTCACAGAGAACAGTGCCGGTCCGTCCCCTTCACAGAGAACAGTGCCGGTCCGTCCCCTTCACAGAGAACAGTGCCGGTCCGTCCCCTTCACAGAGAACAGTGCCGGTCCGTCCCCTTCACAGAGAACAGTGCCGGTCCGTCCCCTTCACAGAGAACAGTGCCGGTCCGTCCCCTTCACAGAGAACAGTGCCGGTCCGTCCCCTTCACAGAGAACAGTGCCGGTCCGTCCCCTTCACAGAGAACAGTGCCGGTCCGTCCCCTTCACAGAGAACAGTGCCGGTCCGTCCCCTTCACAGATAACAGTGCCGGTCCGTCCCCTTCACAGAGAACAGGCCAGTCCGTCCCCTTCACAGAGAACAGTGCCGGTCCGTCCCCTTCACAGAGAACAGGCCGGTCAGTGCCCTTCACAGAGAACAGTGCCGGTCCGTCCCCTTCACAGAGAACAGGCCGGTCCGTCCCCTTCACAGAGAACAGTGCCGGTCCGTCCCCTTCACAGATAACAGTGCCGGTCCGTCCCCTTCACAGAGAACAGGCCGGTCAGTGCCCTTCACAGAGAACAGTGCCGGTCCGTCCCCTTCACAGAGAACAGTGCCGGTCCGTCCCCTTCACAGAGAACAGTGCCGGTCCGTCCCCTTCACAGAGAACAGTGCCGGTCCGTCCCCTTCACAGAGAACAGTGCCGGTCCGTTTCCTTCACAGAGAACAGTGCCGGTCCGTCCCCTTCACAGAGAACAGTGCCGGTCCGTCCCATTCAGACTTGGAACGGTCTCCCCAGCGACGTGAGGCGGACAGGTAGCTCCGGCGTATTCAAGCGGCGCCTCGGGGCGGCAGTTACTCGGCGGCCCTGATCGGGACTTCAGTGCCGATATGTTTAACTGTGTGTGATTGTAGTCTGTATTTTACATTATCGTACAGGGTGTTTAGTTTATTTTCCATGTGAACGATAATGCGCTTTTGCACGATGACATCGTATTGATTGTAGTAAATGTATGACACTGTGGCGTTAAAAGCCAACCTGTGTTGGATCCCACAACGATGCGCAATACATACATGCATACATATCTGAAAGCGCTCTCCCACATAGTCCAAAAGCACCCTCAGATACATATATCCGAGGCCCGAGGGCGCCCTCCCTACGTACTTCCAAAGGCGCCCTTCGCTGAATGTGAGACGGGGGCGCCTCTGGTCTCACAGAGGGCACCTATGCAGCTATTTGGGAGGGCGCCCTCGGAGATGCATCGGAGGGCGCATTCGGAAGTATGTGGCAGGGCGCCTTCAGAGGTGTATCGGAGGGCGTTTTTGGAGGCATGTGGGAGGACTCATTCAGAAGTGTATCGGAGGGCGCCTTTGAAGGTACATATGTGGGAGGGCACCTTCAGATGTGTATCGGAGGGCGCCCTTGGAGGTATGTGAGAGGGCGCTTTCAAAGGTGTATCGGAGGTCGCCTTTGGAGCTATGCGGGATGGCGCCTTCAGAGGTGCATCGGAGGGCACCTTTGGAGGTATGTGTTGTGGGGGGGGGGGGGTATGTGGGAGGGATACGGAGGGTTATTTTGCATAATTCCCCCCCCCCCACATACTGCCCGCTCAACAACACCTTTCGCTGACGGCGCACTCATGTGATCACGTCAGGGGTTTGGCGACATCTTGATGGTTTGCCCCCCCTTGACGGATTTATAAATACGTCACTGTATACCGTAGTATTCACTGATGAGAGTAATGCGAGAGATACTTACGGCCAAGTGTTTAAATTAAAATACACCTTCTGCATCACGGTAGTGTTGCCAATGTTTTCCGATGTAAAATTGGTTGATTAACACTAATGCATTTTGACAACAACAGCGGTACAAAATAACTTCATAGATGGCCGCTGGGTCATTCCATACCAACTCACTAATCGAGAGGCAAATTTATTACCAGACCATCTTGAATTTCGACTCAAATTTGTCTAGAGGGTTTTTTCTAGCCCTGAACACGATTCTGAGGCTTGTAGAGCGTTTCAAGCTACGGTTTCGGAGATATGGATGATTGCTGTTTTTTCGACTTTTCACAAAAATGATTGTTTTTTACTGGCTTTATCTTGAAAACCATTCGTCACAAATCCAACTTTTAACAAATAAGATGATAGAGTCAGAGCACAGCTTTGTTTTATATATGCATAGCTTTTGTTAAAAAAATACTGCAAATTTTAGCTTCAAAATTTTGCAATTTGATTTCCAAAAAAAACATAATTCAATGAATTCTAAAACTATTGTGATATTTGGATTCCTCGTGACATTGTCCCCCATAAACCACGAACATTACCGTGGGCCTTGCCATAGCACTCCTTCCCTCAAGCGCGGTGTGTCGGTCGGGCCGCGCCGCCGTGCCGCGCCGTGCTGAGCCGCCGCTCTATGCTCGCTCCCGGCGCAGCCGACTGCCGCAGCCACCTTCCCGCGTTCCCACTCCCCCTTCCGGTACTGTAGGGGTCCAGCCTGGTGGCTCGAAATCGCATCAAGTCATCAAGAATGAGCTAAAATAACAAGATTCTGATAGAATTGGCCTGATCCAATGCATATTCTCTGAATAGCAAGCATTTGTATATTTTCCCATTGACGTATAATGGGGAGGTCACGAAATTGACCTGACCTTAGATCACCGATACAAAAAAAAAAACAGAAATACACGAATTGTGAGTACTTATGACCTTATGAAATCCTGTCCTGATCGGACAAAGACTGTGGCTTTGGCACGACCACAAACATGTTTTAAGGTAAGGTCACTTGACGTGACCTGGTGATCTGACTTGAGATGACCTGAAGTCAAAACTTTCACACAATGTGGGTAATGGATGGTCGAATAGCTGTACCAAATTTGGCGGCGCTGCGTACCGTCGTTTTCCACTATATCCGAAAAACATCAGACGGGGGGAGGGGTCAAAATGACCCCCACACCAGGGCGAGGGTAAAGCAACACAATCGTCGATACCACGCGTATATTCATCAATACGATTAATGTATGTAGTGCACCCCTGGGTACGGTCATGTCACATGAATGCTTGAAAAACGTTCACCTAAAAGCGTCAGCTAGCGTCAGCTAAAAAAAAAGAGGTATGTATTGTGTATTGTACACAAAGCACGTCTACATGATCATACGGAACACGTGGAGCGCCGAGCTAGACGAAGTTTCATGGACTTTGATCTCCCTATTCGTTGATTGGCTCGTACATGTGGAACCCCTGGTTCCCTTGATGTCGCAAGCCTCTACAAATCTGCTACATTGTCGCTATAAAACGATGAACTTCACACTATTTTGTTGAGAGACGAAAATGCATGAATGAAAAATTAATGCAATGAAAAATGAAAATGAAATGAATGCAGCATAGCGAGCCTTTCATTTTAATCCACCATGGTTGCGGCGATCAATTTGAAGAGTATTTTGAAACTGCAAACGTGGTGACCAAAATACCTTACTGATGTATGAACAACTAACGTTACTCAACAGTGCCAACATGGTGGTTTATCTATGTGTAAAACACTAACAATATCCAGTAACTATCTTTAGTGCCCGCGTAAGTATTGATAAACCAGCACAGCCACGTTAACCTGTCAGAGAAGTTGTGCAGAATTAGAACATGTATACCTTGGGGTAACGATCTGCTTGTTTGTCGGCATCTGAAGACTCGCTCGCGCAGTGAGCCTTTTAACAGTTCCCCTTACTCCGTCACAGGGGCTCTTGCTGTGGCACGTCGCAAAGAAGTGCCAGGTGCATTTTAGTTAGAAATCACCTTCGTGGAGGCACAAGTTTCGGAAGTGGTATGTATTTGTGTATTGTGCTGCCGAACAGTCAGTGAAGTAGTGAATCTTTTCCAGCGAGCTATTTTCTCTCTTTAATATCTCGATCACTTTTTTAAACGCGTACACAGTCTGTGTTTTGTGCCGAGTACAGTCGCTAATAACACAGAAACTCTTTGCAACTACTTTCTCGTCTTCCGTCATATACGCCACGAATGGATGCACAGTTTCTTGGGCCGTGTCCCAATTAAATCCCTGGACTGCGTCTTGAATTACGAAAGAGTAGTTCTCTGAAAAAGCGGTCGCCCGGACGAGGCAGCGCGAGACCCAGCCGCTGCCGCGCCGCGCGGCGGCGGGATACCGACACGCCGTGCTTGCTGAAATTGATGCTATTGGAAGGCCCACGATGGTTTGCATGTACAATTGGGTTAAAAAAAAACACGAGGAATCCAAATATGGCATACATTTTCAAATTAATTGACTCATGTTTTTTTTGGGTAAATCAAATTGTACAATTTTGGAGCAATTTTTTGTTTTGTTTTGTTTTAAAGCTATGCATATTTAAAAAAGAGCTGTGCTCAGACTCTATCATCTGTTCCTTTTTTAAAGTTTGATCTGTGACGAATAGTTTTCAAGATAAAGCCGGTAAAAAAATAACTTTTGTCAAAAGTTGAACAACAGCGATCACTCATAACTCCGAAACTGTAGCTCGAAACGCTCTAATTCCCTCAGAATCGTGTTCAAGGCTAGGGAAACCCCCTAGCCAAGTTTTCGTCGAAATTCGAGGTGGTCGGGTAACATGGTTCAGGTGAGTTGGCATGGAATTATCCAGCTGCAGTAGTGGAACTGTATGAAATCGGTTGGGGGGGGGGGGGCAACGGCCGAATGCTCAAGTTGAAACTAAATGTCCAATACTATATATATGCATATATAGTGTATAATTATTATATAATATATTGATTATAAAACTATTATAATTATTACAATAATTATGGAACCATTTTGTTCATTTCATACAGGAAAAATATCCAAAGCATTGTTTCCAATTTCCTTCTTTCAGCCCACAAAATTGACAAATTACTAATTAACTGAAATGCATAGGTAAGCACTGACTGGTCATATCATTCGTTTTTAAGGACAGCAACACAATTTCGAAGCCGTTAAATGTTGAATTATCGCCATCGGTGGCCAATTAAAAATGCATCTAAAAACACGTTCATCATACATAATTTGCACATGCCAGCCGGAGTCGGCAAAATTTAACTGCCTAACTCTGGCAAAAATTGCCGACTCCAATAGACTCAGATTCCGACTCCGAGTCTGCAAGACTGCTTCCGACCGACCAATGGCTCTCTCAGCCCGTTTAAGGGCTCTCCAAAATTACCAAGAGTTTTCTCAGACTTGCACAGGGCCCTCTTAGGTCTGGCAATGGCCCTCTTAGACAAGCGTAAGGCCCTCTCAGATCAGACGGTGGTAATCTATGGTCGACCGATGATCCTCTCAAAGAAGCGGATGGTCCTCTCTTAGGGACTTAGGGCTCTCTTAGGCCGGAAAAGCGCCCCCACACCCTTTGGGCGATTCCTTCCTTGGACGGGTCCTTTCAAACTTGTAAACAGACCTCTCAGACAGTCATAGTGCCTTCTCAGGCATGACAAAGGTCATTTCGGAACGACAAGGAGCCTAAGGCTCTAAGGCCTGTAAAGTACTGTTCAAACCAACTGTGGCCCCTCTCAGACGCCCGGGTTCTTTCCGGCCTAGACAATGGCCTTCTAAGACCAGCCTGGGGCCCGCTCAGGCCTGGCAAGACCCACTGGAGTCGACCTATGACCCCCTCAGGCCAACTGAGTTCTCCTTCAGGACGACCAAGGGCCCCCTCAAGCCGACCAAGGGCCCCTCAAGTCGACCGAGAGCCACCTAAGGCCGACAGAAAAGCCCCACATGTACACTAGAGACCCCTATAGGCCGACCGAGGGCCACTCAGGCCGAATACAGGCCACTCAGGCCGAATACGGGCCACTCAGGCCGACTATGGGCCCCTCAGACCAACCGAAGGCCTCCTCAAGCTGACCAAAGACCCATTAGGCCGTAAAAGCACCTCAAACTGACCGAAGGCACCTTAGGCCGAAAAAGGGCCTTCTCAAGTCGACTAAGCCGACCGAGAGCCCCCTAAGGCCGTCAGAGGACCCCCTCGGGCAGACTGATGGCCCCTTCAGGCCGCCTGACAGCCCCTCGTGCCGACCAAGGACCCCTCAGACCGAAAAAGCCCTTTCAAGCTGGCTGAGGTCCCCTCAGACCGAACGAGAGACACTCAGGCCAACTGAGGGCCCCTCAAGCTGACCGAGGGCCTCTCAGGCCAAACGAGGGTCCCTCAGGCCCACTCAGGCCCCCCTCACGCCGACCGAGGTACCCTCAGGCATACCGATGGCCACTCAGGCCAAGCGAGAGCCACTCAGTCCAACCGAAGGTCCATCAGGCCCACTCAGGGCCCCTCATGCCGACCGAGGTCCCATCAGGCATACCGAGGGCCACTCAGGCCGACTGAGGCCCCCTCAAGCCGACAAGGGGTCCCTCAGGCCGAACAAAAGCGCTTCAGGCCGACCAAGGGCCCCCTCAAGACGGCCGAGGTTCGCTCAAGCCGATCGAGGACCCCTAAAGTTGACCTCAGGCCCCTCAGGCAAACCGAGCTCCCATCCAGGCCGACCGAGGACCCCTCCAAGCCGACAGAGGCCCTCTCAGGCCGACAAGGGTCTCTCAGGCCGAAGAAGAGCTCCTCAGGCCGACCGGGCCCCCTCAGGCCGACCAAGGGCCCCTCAAGCCGGCCGAGGTTCCCTCAAGCCGACCCAGCCCCCCCCCTTATAGTCGATCGAGGGCTTTCAGGCCGATCAGGCCGACAGATGCCCCCTCAGGCCGGCAGGGAAACCCTCAGGCCAAACAATGTATCCTTGGGCCTACTGGAACCCCATAGGGTGGACGAAAGACTCCCTCAAGTCGACGGAGTACCCCGTCAGGTCGACCGAGCTCCCCTCCAAGCCCAACGAGGATCGCTCAGGTTGACCGAGGGCTCGTCAGGTCAACCAAGGACCCTTCAGGCGGCCGACATCGGTTAACCTCCTGGAAGAGCCATGGACCCCCCCCCCCCCCGGCCACGATGAACCGATGTCCTTTGATGGCACGATCCTCTCGATGTTCCTCCGATCAAACTATTATTCAAGCACGGATGTTGGATATTTAGTATTTAGTATATTACAATACCAGGGAGCAAAAAAGGCTGCATAAACTATCAGCCTTATTTCAGGCAAACAATACATTTACAACAAATTCCATTGAACACCATTTAAATAGAGCACTCCGGTCGCTAATTCGTCATGCTCCCGGCCTCCTATTCGCTAATCTGAACGTTTGAACCTTGTATCTACGGACTTGTTAACAGAAGATAATTAATGCTACCAACTTACCCATTATATCATAATCGAAAAGCAGTCGCAGATGGAATCACAATGCTCGTATACTTCTAAGATGGAATACTCTTAAGATGGAATCACATCCTGATATGATGAAATACGAAAAATTCAAAACAGAACAATCTGTACGGAGGGTAGTCCTTGAAATTTTAGAGGGCACAAATTTGGAAAACATTGGGGGGGCCCGGAGCACCATTGGGGGGGCTCAGCTCAGCATTGGAGGGGCGGGGGGGGGGGGGGGGGGCTCGGGCCCTCCCAAAGAGATATAAAGTTCCGCCCCTGTCCAGCTGTCTGTCGAGACCAGAACTGTGATAAGATAAACAACCATCAATTCAATGTGTATTTGTCGAAATATCAACTGGCATAGCTTATAGGTAAATTGGAGCAAAAAGTAGAGCATCATCCAAATGCAAAGCGTATGACTGGGGAGCAAACATTTCAACGGGCATAAATATTGAATGCATTAAACAGCATAGTCAAAAGCGTGTTGCACGCCACCCCACGAACAATATTTATGTAGATCGTCTCGTCAGGTATAACTCTTCTCCATATGCCATATATGCCATATAAAGACATAAAGACATAAAAGAAAAGTGCAACAAAGAGCCTCTTGGGCCCTTGGGCATATGTTACGCTATATATTAGAGTTGCATAAATAACCGCGGAAAGCACTTCACCGCCACCAGAATGGGTAAACGGTACACAATAAGATCACAACATTTAGGGGCGCGACCAAGGTTATGGCTCATGCTCCCGGCACCGCATATCGTCTATCTGAGCATAAATATAATACATAATACTGTATGCATAACGTTGTTATGATCAAACATGGCATAGGCCCAGCGGCAGCCGGCACTTGATCACCAGCACCACATACCAGCGTTTTGTTTTTCGACTTCCAGTTTCCACTCGAAACACTGCCGTCGAATGAATGAATGAACATTGAACATTGGTCATCGGCATTACATACTGAGGTCGATCAGATTCCTCACAACAAGCTCGGTTTATAGAAGTATGCTCATCCCAGAATCTCATCCGAACAGAATGCCAAGGGTGCCTAATAAATCTGTTTTAAAATGATACCTACGCCTGCTGTAATAAGGAGGTCCTCAAAAGGTCCCCAACATCTGTTAACCACATTACGGAGTAACGACCTGTACCTGACAAGCGGCACAATGAGTGTGTTCGCAATCATGTCGCTCCAGTTCACCATCCTTAATTATGACACACGCCTTTTTGAGCTCGCACGAAGGAACCTCGCCACCCTCGAACCATTCGGCCTGCACCGACACCGGCTGACCTGCCTGGTTGTTGTAGCTCAAGCTGCCGCTCTGCTGACACTTGAGCCCCAGGAAAGCTTTGCAGCCGGCTCCCGCTGTCGTCATCGCCACCAGAGCTGCCACCACCTCGTCGCTGATGGGGACGGCCAGGACCGCGGACGGGTTCGTCTGCTGACAGCCGGCAGCCCCGGCATCCCACGAGCCCTGGGACGTGATCAGGCGGTAGGCGACGTGGCCGATCACCGTGTTGTAGCCCTCGGGCGCGCTGCCCGTCTGGAAAAGCCGGTAGCACTCGGCGTCCAGCACGCCCTCCTGGCCGTCGTCCGGGGCCGGAAAGGCGGCACAGAGGCCGGTAACGGGCTCCCGCCGCCAGGCCCGGCAGGACGTCAGACGGGAGCAGAGGGCCCCGCACTGCACCGCCGAGAGGGGTGCGTTCGGTGTGACCAGCGGCTCTGGGCCGCGCCGAACGCTGCCTCGCTGGTACACCGTCTCCTGATATTCCGCCAGTGACGCCGCCAGCGGCACCAGCAGCAGCGTCAGACACGGGAGCAGCATTGTCGCCAGTCTGGAGAGGGCCGTGACGGAGGGCCAAGTCAGAGGTCCAGCGTGAAATAAACGTCCAGGGTGGCAACTGACCTGCATAGAGAGGGCCGTGACGGAGGGCCGAGTCAGAGGTCCAGCGTGAAATAAACGTCCAGGGTGGCAACTGACCTGCATAGAGAGGGCCGTGACGGAGGGCCAAGTCAGAGGTTCAGCGTGAAATAAACGTCCAGGGTGGCAACTGACCTGCATAGAGAGGGCCGTGACGGAGGGCCGAGTCAGAGGTCCAGCGTGAAATAAACGTCCAGGGTGGCAACTGACCTGCATAGAGAGGGCCGTGACGGAGGGCCAAGTCAGAGGTTCAGCGTGAAATAAACGTCCAGGGTGGCAACTGACCTGCATAGAGAGGGCCGTGACGGAGGGCCGAGTCAGAGGTCCAGCGTGAAATAAACGTCCAGGGTGGCAACTGACCTGCATAGAGAGGGCCGTGACGGAGGGCCGAGTCAGAGGTTCAGCGTGAAATAAACGTCCAGGGTGGCAACTGACCTACATAGAGAGGGCCGTGACGGAGGGCCAAGTCAGAGGTTCAGCGTGAAATAAACGTCCAGGGTGGCAACTGACCTGCATAGAGAGGGCCGTGACGGAGGGCCAAGTCAGAGGTCCAGCGGGAAATAAACGTCCAGGGTGGCAACTGACCTGCATAGAGAGGGCCGTGACGGAGGGCCAAGTCAGAGGTCCAGCGTGAAATAAACGTCTAGGGTGGCAACTGACCTGCATAGAGAGGGCCGTGACGGAGGGCCGAGTCAGAGGTCCAGCGTGAAATAAACGTCCAGGGTGGCAACTGACCTGCATAGAGAGGGCCGTGACGGAGGGCCAAGTCAGAGGTTCAGCGTGAAATAAACGTCCAGGGTGGCAACTGACCTGCATAGAGAGGGCCGTGACGGAGGGCCAAGTCAGAGGTTCAGCGTGAAATAAACGTCCAGGGTGGCAACTGACCTGCATAGAGAGGGCCGTGACGGAGGGCCAAGTCAGAGGTCCAGCGTGAAATAAACGTCCAGGGTGGCAACTGACCTGCATAGAGAGGGCCGTGACGGAGGGCCGAGTCAGAGGTTCAGCGTGAAATAAACGTCCAGGGTGGCAACTGACCTGCATAGAGAGGGCCGTGACGGAGGGCCGAGTCAGAGGTCCAGCGGGAAATAAACGTCCAGGGTGGCAACTGACCTGCATAGAGAGGGCCGTGACGGAGGGCCGAGTCAGAGGTCCAGCGTGAAATAAACGTCCAGGGTGGCAACTGACCTGCATAGAGAGGGCCTTGACGGAGGGCCGAGTCAGAGGTCCAGCGTGAAATAAACGTCCAGGGTGGCAACTGACCTGCATAGAGAGGGCCGTGACGGAGGGCCGAGTCAGAGGTCCAGCGGGAAATAAACGTCCAGGGTGGCAACTGACCTGCATAGAGAGGGCCGTGACGGAGGGCCGAGTCAGAGGTCCAGCGTGAAATAAACGTCCAGGGTGGCAACTGACCTGCATAGAGAGGGCCGTGACGGAGGGCCGAGTCAGAGGTCCAGCGGGAAATAAACGTCCAGGGTGGCAACTGACCTGCATAGAGAGGGCCGTGACGGAGGGCCGAGTCAGAGGTCCAGCGTGAAATAAACGTCCAGGGTGGCAACTGACCTGCATAGAGAGGGCCGTGACGGAGGGCCGAGTCAGAGGTCCAGCGAGAAATAAACGTCCAGGGTGGCAACTGACCTGCATAGAGAGGGCCGTGACGGAGGGCCGAGTCAGAGGTCCAGCGGGAAATAAACGTCCAGGGTGGCAACTGACCTGCATAGAGAGGGCCGTGACGGAGGGCCAAGTCAGAGGTCCAGCGTGAAATAAACGTCCAGGGTGGCAACTGACCTGCATAGAGAGGGCCGTGACGGAGGGCCGAGTCAGAGGTTCAGCGTGAAATAAACGTCCAGGGTGGCAACTGACCTGCATAGAGAGGGCCGTGACGGAGGGCCGAGTCAGAGGTCCAGCGGGAAATAAACGTCCAGGGTGGCAACTGACCTGCATAGAGAGGGCCGTGACGGAGGGCCAAGTCAGAGGTCCAGCGTGAAATGAACGTCCAGGGTGGCAACTGACCTGCATAGAGAGGGCCGTGACGGAGGGCCAAGTCAGAGGTCCAGCGTGAAATAAACGTCCAGGGTGGCAACTGACCTGCATAGAGAGGGCCGTGACAGAGGGCCGAGTCAGAGGTCCAGCGTGAAATAAACGTCCAGGGTGGCAACTGACCTGCATAGAGAGGGCCGTGACGGAGGGCCAAGTCAGAGGTCCAGCGTGAAATAAACGTCCAGGGTGGCAACTGACCTGCATAGAGAGGGCCGTGACGGAGGGCCGAGTCAGAGGTCCAGCGTGAAATAAACGTCCAGGGTGGCAACTGACCTGCATAGAGAGGGCCGTGACGGAGGGCCGAGTCAGAGGTCCAGCGTGAAATAAACGTCCAGGGTGGCAACTGACCTGCGTAGAACTTGTTCCCCTCAGAACTTTCCGCCGCTGCAATGTTCTCAGCTGATGTTACAGATAACTCAGAAGCTATGTCCGACCCGTGATATATCCGAACAATGCCGCTTTCTGTCGACTTCTGTGCCGATCTGACTTGGCATGCGCGTCAATCGGCACGGTGACTATGGAGCGGGGTGTCCGGGGCCGTGTTGGTCCGGTGCCGTGTTTAGGGGTGTCGCCATGACAGCGACACCTTTCATTGGCTGATTGGTGCTGGATTATGGACCTGTCCATTATCCCACCAATGTAGGCTACGGCTTTCTTGCATTGTCCTAAGCGTATCACTGGCTGTCGTAAATTACCCATCGTAACAAGCGACAATAATTACGAGCGAGCGCCAAGCGCTCGCTCGTCTTAACGTGGTATATGGGACAAATCTGAATATGAGCGGCCCGGCCCGGCCCGGCCCGGCCCGGCCCGTGGTGACGCTTTTGAGAAGCTCATATCTCTGCAACCACACGTCCGATTAACAAGCTGACTTCTTTGCTGAGCAGCCCCACCCAACCTAACCTGTTTGAGACCGGTACCGACTCACGTGGGTGACTACGACTGCGCGTGGCGCGTGCGGGGTGAGGGGTGTTAAAAAGAGTTTTCTCGCAAAAACTCTGGAACGGCTGAGCCGATTGTGTGCAAATTTGGTGTGTGGTTAGGGACCCCTCAGCCGAAAATTTTCCACAAGTCAGAGGTGGGGTGCCTCTGCACGTGCGCACGTGCACACCCCTATTTTATATCTCAGGAACGGCTGAACCGATTGCGTTCTAATTTGGTGTGTGGTTAGGGACCTCTCAGCCGTTGCCTTTCCACAAGTCAGGGGTGGAATGCCTCTACACGTGCGCACGTGCTCACCCCTATTCTATATCTCAGGAATAGCTAAGCCGATTGTGTTCAAATTTGGTGCGTGGTTAGGGACCCCTCCGCCGCCGCCTGTCCACAAGTCATGGGTGGGGTGCCTCTGCACGGGCGCACGTGCGCACCTTTTTTGTATCTCAGGAACTACTTGCCCGACCGGGTTGAAATTCACTATACATTTATTTCGCGCTCGCTCGTTCATCGCCAACTGGTATATATTCGTGGGCGAGTCCAGTGATTCATCATCGACGAGACGCGTAGCGTCGAGCCATGACGCACTTACAATAATTGTACGACTGCATGTTAACAATAGGACTCGGAGTCTACACATACAATAATTAGGTATATGCGAAGAACACGTTACACGGCTAAGACAAATGCATCGAAATATAATGTCCTGTTTGTAATCTAAGTCTAGACGGCCCGCCGATCTCCTTGCAGCAATACGTAACTATTACATAAGTTAATGATATTTGCCATTAAAAGGAGATTAAAAAAAAAAACATTAGAAGAAGTTAGTGCATTAAAAATATCCCGAAACATTCATGGCGCCTGTCACAAAGGTCCTTTGCTGCTGCCGAGTTGACGGCTGACGCCGCATCGAATTTTTCCCGAACGGAAGCGCCCGGCGAAAACCGCCAAAGATCTGGGCGAAACACGCGTTTGGGCTGTGAGGCACAATGCTAAATGTCAATGGCTAAGCTGATTTGTGTCTATCGATATCAGCAAACATCTTGAAATAACATGAAAATGAGACGCTTTTTAACTGTTTGAAAAATTGTTTTGTCTATGAAATATTTTGTTCCTTATAACCTTATTAAAGTTATTGAATATTTAGGAAAAATAAGATTATACTTTATGTGTTTGGCTAATTTAGGTAAGGCACTGCCTCATCTTCCTCAATGGAAGAACCGCCACTGCCATAATGAATTGATGTATCATGCAACTCAACAATTGAATTCATTTTTTCCTCAAAAGTAAAAAAACCTCGCCCATAGCATAGTAAGCATCTAATTACCCAATGAGGATCACCTACTTTGAGGTCATCAAACTGGCCATGATCATATCCAAGAGACCATGACGAAGATTTGACCATAGGCAGTGGCAGAGGAACACGAGTCGCTATGGAACATGGTCTTTCAGTTGCATAATAATAGCTTGCATCATTGATTTCTTTGCATATAGGGAAGACGGGGTAACACTGCTTCGGAAAATTCGTCCACTTATTACGAGCGAGCGCTTCGCGCTTGCTCGTCTTTCCGTGGTATATGGGACAAATCTGAATATGAGCGGCCCGGCCCAGCCCGACCCGTGGCGACGCTTTTGAGAAGCTCATATCTCTGCAACCACACGTCCGATTAACAAGCTGACTTCTTTGCTGAGCAGCCCCATCCAACCTACCCTGTTTGAGACCGGTGCCGACTCATGTGGGTGACTACCACTGCGCGTGGCGCGTGCCGCGTGATGGGTGTTGAAAAAGTTTTCTCGCAAAAACTCTGCAACGGCTGAGCCGATTGTGTGCAAATTTGGTGTGTGGTTAAGAACCCCTCAGCCGCCAATTTTCCATAAGTCAGGAATGGGGTGCCTCTGCACGTGCGCACGTGCACACACCTATTTTATATCTCAGGAACGGCTGAACCGATTGCGCTCTAATTTGGTGTGTGGTTAGGGACCTCTCAGCCGTTGCCTTTCCACAAGTCAGGGGTGGAGTGCCTCTGCACGTGCGCACGTGCTCACCCCTATTATATATCTCAGGAATGGCTGAGCCGATTGTGTTCAAATTTGGTGAGTGGTTAAGGACATCTCAACCACCAGTTTCCCACAAGTCAGGGACAGGGTGCCTCTGCACGTGCGCACGTGCACATCCCTATTCTATACCTCAGGAACGGCTGAGCCGATTGTGTTAAAATTTGGTGTGTGGTTAGGGACCCCTCCGCCGCCGCCTACCCGCAAGTCATGGGTGGGGTGCCTCTGCACGTGTGCACGTGCGCACCTTTTTTGTATCTCAGGAACTACTTGCCCGATCGGGTTGAAAATCACCATACATTTATTTCGCGCTCGCTCGTTCATCGCCAACTACGGCGCCTTACTGGTATATTATGCTATGATATGAATACCTATGTTAACAATAGACTGCCTCCAATTACCAAACTGAATAGTATCAAAGGGAAACAGTAACCGTTGAACCACTCGAAAAAGAAGACCTGTTTTTTTTCTCGTGGAATTTCCATTTTTAATGTTCTCATTGATTTTCGAGAATATATTTGCAGCGAAGCCCTTACTGTCAGGTGCTGTTGTGTTTATTTTTGTGTATTTCTAAGTTGCATTTTGTGTATTTTTTTTTCATTTGGTTGCATTTCATTTTTAACCCTCGCACTACGGGGGTCTTAAAATGACCCCCCTGAGGTTTGTCTTGCATAACCTTTTACTCATGCAGCGCATCTTACTGAAATTTGCAGCAGCTGATTTGACAACAATTATACGTTTGTTGTAAACATTTCCTTGAAATTGGTTGATCAATTTTGGAAATAATGACGTTTTGATGACGTCATATTATTGGAAAAACGATAATTGTTTGAAAAATCGTAGAAAACAAAGTCTTGAAGCAAATGACAAACGCAATTCAGCACAGATATGAAATGTCATTTTCTTTACAATGGAAATCTCGGATTTCCGAAATTTTGGGGTTTTACCCCTAAAATGAACAAAAACTATTTTTTTTTGGGGAAAAATCACAACAAAATCAAAATTTTCGAAGATATTAAAAAAACGGAATATATGTGAGAACTGAGTATGGATAATACTCAATCAAATTTAAAAGCAATATCTCTATTTTTGACTGAGTGATGACTCACTATGTGTAAGAAACTCATGACGTCATTTTTTTAAATAATTATTTGGACTTTTTTTTGACCAGATACGAATCAATAATTACCTTTTCTGTATTTCTGAGGCAAAAATGGTATAGGAACACGCCTTTTTGTTAACATTTATTAATTTCTAATTTTGAGGTTTTCACACAGAGCAAAATCGCTGTTCTGGACGAGATCGATCGAGGTCATTCACTTGACCTGGAAGGTCACTCGTTGACCCGAAACCTTAAAATTACATACCGTTAGATTCCAAACATGACAGGCAACATGTTGTTTTTTACGGCGTTGCTCTATCTTGCTTGGTTGGAAGTTAACAGGGGGGGGGGGGGGTATTTTTAGGAACCCCGTAGGGCGAAGGTGAAAAAGCTCCCGTAGGGCGAGGGTTAAGTTGCAGCTCATTAGTTGATTGTCTATGTTTGATATACAACGCATTGAATTAAGATGACCTCACTGGTGTTGTGATGAGAGAAACATCGGTTTGGTCCTTTCATATTTTTTTTTTGCACAACGCCTCGTCTTAAAAAAAACGATAAAAAACGGTGCAAACAAACTATACGAGTCTGAACATAAATGCAAATGAATGGTAGACGGGTAACTGTATAGTCTAATCTGATATAACAGATCAAGTGCTTGACCTCTCTTTTGGCAGACGAAAGATTCCTGTGCAGTTGGTACCCACTGCTTCAACCATAGCCAGGAGTCAACCTTAGTCAACCATAATCCACCATATAGCTAGGAGTCAACTATAGTCTACCGGCCGGCAGTGACGCCTCACGTCGTGACGTATGTGATGCGTCAGCGCAGTGATAACCTACTTACTGACATCACGTGGTCCTGTCATGTCCGCGTTTTGCAGGCCATGCCTGCGTTCTGCCGGTCAGGCCTAGTTACCCCCTGTAATGCGTCACGTGGCGCTCGTCTTTCCGTGGTATATGGGACAAAAACTTATTATGAGCGGCCCGACCCGACCCGGCCCGACCCGACCCGACCCGTGGTGACGCTTTTGAGAAGCTTTTGAGACGCTTATATATATATATATATATATATATATATATATATATATATATATATATATATATATATATATATATATATATATATATATATATATATATATATATATATATATATATATATATATATATATATTTATATATATATATATATATATATATATATATATATATAATATAATATATATATAT
>JAXIVJ010014422.1:27500-30000 GCA_036785665.1 Chirona hameri | reverse complement strand
ATCATAATCATCATCATAATATCATCATAATATCATCATAATCATCATAATAATATCATAATATCATCATAATATCATCATAATATCATCATAATCATCATCATCTATCTCCTTATATTACATCTTCTTCCCTTAATATTACATCCTTCTTCTTATACTACATCACCTTCTTCCCTTATAATACATCTTCTTCCTTATATTACATCTTCTTCTTATACTACATCCTTCTTCCTTATAATACATCTTCCTTCCTTATATTACATCTTCTTCTTATACTATATCCTTCTTCCCCTTATAATACATCCTTCTTCCTTATATTACATCTTCTTCTTACCCCCCCCTCACTTCATCATCATCACCATCATCATCATCATCATCATCATCATCATCATCATATCATCATCATCATCATCATCATCATCAATCATCATCAATCATCATCATCATAATCATCATCATCATCATCATCATCATCATCATCATCATATCATATCATCATCATCATCATCATCATCATCATAATCATCATCATCATCATCATCATCATCATCATCATCATCATCATCATCATCATCATCATCATCATCATCATCATCATCATAATCATCATCATCATCATCATCATCATCATCATCATCATCATCATCATCAATCATCATCATCATCATCATCATCATCATCATCAAATCATCATCATCATCATCATCATCAATCATCAATCATCAATCATCATCATCATCATCATCATCATCATCATCATCATCATCATCATCATCAATCATCATCATCATCATCATCAACACATCATACATCAACACATACACAACCAACTAAATCCCATCATAACACACACTAACAACACCACCACAACACACAACACCACACACACACCACACACCACAACACCACACAACCACCACACCAACACCACACCCACAACACAACCAACACAACACCAACCACCCACACACACAACAACCACCACACACACAACACACACACCCACCAACCACACAACACCCACACACACACACCACACACCAACACAACACACCACCACACACCACACCCACAAACACACCACCAACACACACAACACCACACCACAACCACACCACCAACAACACCACACACCACCACACCACACACACACACCACAACACACACACCACCAACACACACACCAACACACACACACAACCACAACAACCAACACACCACCACACAACACACCACAACACACACCACACACACACACATCTTCTTCTTATAATACTACTTTCACCCCCTCACTTTCACCCCCCCTCACTTTCCACCCACCCTACTTTCAACCCCCCTCACTTTCCACCCCCCCTCACTTTCACCAACACCCTCACTTTCACCCCCCTCACTTTCACACCCCCTCATCTCAACACCACTCCACTTCACCCCCTCACTTTCACCCCCACCCTACACCTCACACACTCCACACCCACTCCAACCCTCCCCACACCCCCTCCCACCACACACCCTCCACCAACAACCACCACCACCCTCACCACACACCACACACCCCTCACAACACCCACACCCACACCACAACCCCACCACCACCAACCACTCCCACACCACAACACCACCACACACAACACCACAACAACACACACAACATCAACACACAACAAACACACATCAACAACCACAACACAACCACTACACAACACACAACAACAACACCACACACAAACAACAACAACAACCAACACAACACATCACAACCACACAACACACACCACAACAACACAACATCAACAACCATCAACATCCATCAACTCACAACATCAACATCAACATCAACATCACACATCAACACATCAACAACATCAACATCACATCATCAACATCATCATCAACACACATCATCACAATCATCAACACAACACATCAACATCATCCACACAACATCAACATCATCATCAACATCATCATCATCATCATCATCAACATCATCATCAACATCATCATCAACATCATCATCAACATCATCATCAACATCATCATCAACATCATCATCAACATCATCATCAACATCATCATCAACATCATCAGCAACATCATCAGCAACATCATCATCAACATCATCAGCAACATCATCAACAACATCATCATCAGCAACATCATCATCATCATCATCATCATCATCATCATCATCATCATCATCATCATCATCATCATCATCATCATCATCATCATCATCATCATCATCATCATCATCATCATCATCATCATCATCATCATCATCATCATCATCATCATCATCATCATTATCATCATCATGCCCGGAGGCGGTGTTGTACCGCCTCCGGGCATACCACACCGCCTCCGGGCATACAACACCGCCTCCGGGCATACTACACCGCCTCCGGGCATACCACACCGCCTCCGGGCATACAACACCGCCTCCGGGCATACTACACCGCCTCCGGGCATACCACACCGCCTCCTGGCATACAACACCGCC
>JAXIVJ010014421.1:0-34441 GCA_036785665.1 Chirona hameri | reverse complement strand
CACGTAGTCTCTGATCACCACGCCTCGTTAACCCTATTTGTAACAGGCTCCTGGCTACCCCTATTTGTAAACAGGGGGGGGGGGGGGGGGGCGGATTCCGCCCCCCCCCCGGAGATCGAGATCTACCCGTCCGATTTTCAAAAATTAAACGGTGTTTGGTTCCCCTCAACACGATCTACATTTATAAATAATAATAAAATATAAATTTGGGATAGGGGGGCAACAGGGGGGCAAAAACTACAAATTTTAGTGGTATTTTTGATCCGACATAGCTTTCATGTTTATCGACCGATTTTAACACAACTAATAGGAATCGATAGAGATTGAATTGTACATTGATATATGACAACGACGTTTGAAAATTCAAAATCATAGGCGTGTGCAGGTCACTCAATATGGGGGTGAAGTAAATGCGTAATAAAACCATTTTTGATGTTGTTTTTTGATAAATGAAATGGTATGTGATTGAGACATTAGAAAAACAGTTATAAATCATAATTTTTGCCATATGCGGTACCAGGTTAGTGAAAAAGGGGGGGGTAAAATTGGGAAAAATATTAACCGCAGACAAGTTGCTACCCAGCACTATAAATATGTTACCGATCGTAGATAGTTCCTTTTTGCATGTCGTACTTCATCATAGGCGTATCCAGGATCCAAACTGGGGCGGCGCAAGACCTTTTGATAAGTATATTATCCGCGGTTATGATACTAACTAGTCAACAGTGACTATTTCACTTACAACTTCAAGTAACATTGCTACCCCCCCTTTTTACCCTACTTGGACTCGCCTATTATCTTATAATCGTTCGTAGAGTAGCCTGTGGTGCGTGTTTCATCCGAAAACTGCAGTATGTTATGTCATTGTACGCCCATGCCTCTTAGTTTCCTTGCAATAATATGACCCCCTTTCTTCATTCCTGAGCGCGCCTCTGCAAAAAATGACTATTCCCTTTTCTGGTCTTATATGTGCATATATTATTATAAGCTAAACGTATATTGCGCCGTTATCGCTGGCATATCGTCATCACCATGCCAGTCACCCCCCTTTTCATGTTCCTGAACACGCCCCTGAAACTCTATATGTAATAAATTATGTAAATAATGGAAGCAGAAGCTATCTTTTACATCTTGATAGCTATAAATGCCCCTTACATTGCTCTATTGGCTTCCCGCCAAGCATTGAACACTTCCTGGAACCCCCCCCCTTTTCAAGCCCCTGAAACCGCCTCTGCTGCCATGCAATTTTTTATGATATTTCATTAACATCAACTAATTTGCACTTGTTGCAATCACCGTAAGCCGATGTAACTCCTTCATACTTGATGCAGTTAGGAAGAAACCGTGAAGATCGCATTTCCGTATTATCGCCAAATGTCGCCTCCAAACCCACCCAAAACTGTGCCCTGGAACCGCCTCTGTTCAGGTTAAGAGCTCAAAATTTTGACTCCAAATGCGGAGTTCAATTCTATGAAAAGTCCCAAAATTTCATGAGCCTGCTCCCAGCCATTCTGGAGATATCTGCGAAAAACATGAGGGGGGCGGAATCCCCCCCCCCCCCCTGTTACAAATAGGGTTAATATCCTCTCAGTCGCCCGGGCGGTGCGGCGGCCCCTTGTCAGAGACTACTTGGCGTCAGGCGGAGCGGGGCGGAGCCAGAACACGCCAGCTGCTATCGTACGATTTCTCGTGAAATAGAAAGAGAAACTTACTTCTTTCTCCATATATATCCATCAGTTGTCCAAACCAAAGTCATATTCGCAGTTTTGAGCTCAAGATGCACCGTATAGTTGAATTTCAAGGTGACCAATTCCCTTTAAAGTTGAGGCCCGACACAGGCCCAGTCCAGGCCCAGCCCATGGCCTATAGGGCCAGCCCGGCCCATGGCGAACTCTGATGTAAAGGCAACAAATCAGCCAATCAGCGATGGAAGCCGCGATGCCCACTTGTGGTACGGTATATATTAAACATTGACATGGTGAACAGCTTCCTACCCTATTCCCTGCAGGGGCAGATTCTGCCCCCCGGTGTTTTTTCACTTGCCGCTTATAAACCGTTAGGCTTAGCGTCCTAAAACTTTGTGACTTTTCCCAAAATTGAATGGCGCGTGTTGTGTCAAAATTTGAGAGAAAAATCGATTCAGCAGAGGCGGTTCCAGGCTCCTGTTTCTGGGAGGGTGTTACGAATGCGGTTTTGCGACGCATACTTTCTTCGTGGTTTGCAATGCAATAAATGCGTCAGAAACAATTTCAATGCAATATGCATCATAGATACTGGGATTGTACATATTTTTTGGGCAGAGGCGCACTCAGAATACAAAAATGGGAGGCGATACCCACCCTCAATTTAGGCCCAACTTAAAATTAGTAAGATGATAAAAGCGTTACGCGCATGGTGCCTCCATAATTTTTCCTGGATCCGCCTATGCGCAATATATCACATTTAGCAAATTACAGCATATAATGCCCACATGTGACGTTCATGTCGTCCCAAACAATCACGAACAGCAGATATATTTTTCTTCAGAAAATCCCCCCCATTTTACATTCCCGGAATACGCATATGATTTTGTATTTTGTGTTTAGTCTTTTGATATATTCAAGACCAGTACATTTGAAGCTCAAAAACGTTTGGGGCATAAAAATCGGTCGAGCCACATGGCCGCAATGATCTTTCAAAAAAACACAAAAGAAACAGATTGTTTGCCCCCTGGCCCCCCATTTAAAAAAAAAAATTGCGGGGTCTAAAAAGAGAGATCTTGTCATGACGCATCGAATGGCGTTTTCCCCATCGAAATCGACTGAGCGGTTCTCGAGATCTCTGGGGGCAGAATCTGCCCCCCCCCCCGCAGGTTAACGTAATTCTGACCGCCCGCAGGGAATAGGGTTAACCCGCGCCGTGCCGGGGGGGGTAGAGCCCCCCCCCCCCCCCGGCTGGCAGGTTTTTCGAGGATAGCGCTCCGCTGTGTTTGGCATAGCTGTTGACCACGGGTCATCTCAGGTCAGGTCACAGGGTCAGGTCACGTGACTCCACCTCCAAAAGAGTTTGCGGTCAAACCACAGCTACAGTTTGTGGCCGATCGGTTTCAAACTTACAGGATTTCATAAGGTCATAAATACCAACAATTCGTTTATCTCTGATTTGTTTTTATATCGGTGACCAAAGGTTAGGAGCCTTGTTAAAGTGAAACTTACTACACTTTTGATTTGTTCAGTATATGTCCCTCCAAACCTATCATCAGAGCAGTATTCTTTAGTTACAGCCAAGCTGTCAGAAAGCATTTTGGCAGCACAAGTTTGGAATGGAATCCAAAAACTTGGAATCAAAAAATGTGTTGCCAGCATTAAAATCTCCCAGAATTATAATATTATCTGGGAGATTTTAATGCTGGCAACACATTTTGGATTCCAAGTTTTTAAAGCATGGCCCACTTACACCTTATGAGATTGCTCTCCATGACGAGCTATTGTCTTCCAATTTAGAGCAGCTTATACAATATACATCAGCCTACACGCTATGCAGAATCTAATGAGGTTGCCAGTCTAAGGGACCTTGCCCTAGTTTAAAATGTAGCAATGGTAGAGAATAGTGGGGTTCTTCCTTCCTTCTCGAGAATCGATCATATACCAATATTTGTTTCCCTTAAAATTGAACCCCCTCCATTTGCAAACAAACAATACAGTGCTGGGATTACCGACAAACAGACACTGACAAGCTCACCAGACAGACAGACGTGTATTGGAGTCATCCACAATCGGCTTGTGGCTATTACAACCCCACAACAAATCAAAACAAAAAAACCATGTCAAACAAACAAAGACAAAAGGTTTAAGCAATGGCATCGTAGCTGTTGATGGACACTGACTGGGACACACTTCTTGACTGTGTTGTGGGCAAAGCGACAGGAAACTTGACTGACGCCTTACTTACTGCAGCCAAGGCCACGATTCCATTGAAAGTTTTCACTAGAAATCCAACTAATAAGCCATGATTCAGCCTGGAGCTAAAATGCAAAATCCGACGACGTGACAGATTTCTTAAAATTGCTCAAAAACGTGACACTCCCAGGACTCGGAACGATGGAGAAGACAAAAAAAACTATTGACATTCATAGCACTTTCACAAAGACTCAACACACACAAATAACACAACAATCACACATCCAGGGGTGGTAAAATGACCCGTCATGCTGGACGACGATGGAGAACAAAATTTGCCTTTTTCTTGCCAGGTTGGCTATTTTTTTCATCACAAATGATCCATCAGAGGAGCCATATGCTATATTTTTGCATTCGTGTGCTTTTTACATCGAATCGTGGGATATTCGAGGGCAATTTCTACTGAATTGATTCACACATGAAAATGCAGTCTACCAAAAAAAAAACGCGTCTCAGTCTACAAAAAAAATACGCGTCCCACATAGCAACAGTGATATCAGTTTGGCAGCATATTAGACCACACACATAGTTGTTTTATAGACCATGCAAAACTACCAAGTTGTCTGCAAACTACTATTGCAGTCGACAGCGGTTTGGGAGAACCGCGGAAGACCACTCATTGACTTCGAACGGGAGACTCTCCGCCGTCCGACCGGCGGACCCGCTGGTTTTATCAGCGAACTTCGCTGCAGAGTAGAAATGGTATAAATTTTGGAACAAATTTAGAAACCCAGAGTATATTTTAGATTGTTGACCAATGACTATGGAGGCATGATGGCAGCGTTTTAAAACATCTATTTGGAGCGATCGTCGCTTTCGGAAGCGACGCATGTTATTTTGTTTTAGCAATTCTGTGAAGCACCTCCTTCTTCAGAGTTCAAGGTAAGGTTAAGTTAAAATAATTAATAATATAGTTGTTCAAAAAGTGGATAAAATAAATCGCATAGCAAGTAGGGTAAACTGAACATGTCAACATATCAGACTTGGCACGTTACTGGTGGTGTTGTGGTAATTTGGGACATCTCAAGACATCAAACTTTCATGTTATTGGTGGAGTGTTGGTGTCTGAAAGTCATCCCAGGCAAAGGGTTGTCAGTTTGAAGGGAGAAACCGGCCAACAACTGTAACCCCGGACACACCCTAGCAACATACTTGTCATGCTATTGGTGATGTAGTGTGTCGGTATCGACTTCATCACCAATAGCATGAAAGGTATGGCATTAGGATGTGTCTGGTTTTAACGTTGTCTACCCTGCCTGTAAAAAGTCTGATTAAATTAAAAACCGTTTGTATTTGACGTTTGGTTCAGTAATTCACCCCCCCCCCCCCCAAGTTGATGCGGCGACTGCCCCATCAACTTTGATTTTGGCCCCACCATTTTTATGTTCTGCCCCACCAACGTTTTTCAGATTTGAAGGTTTCCTAGTGTTAAACTGTTAAATTTTTCACCTCAGCCATGCAAAGCAACCATCCAATGATATTTTGCCCCACCAACTTGCTCTGAAAAGCTCCACCCATGCTGTCTATGAGATGGTCTGGGGGGGGGGGCGGGTCCAGGGGCGTGACATCCCCTGGTGGTAGGTTCTGCATCGCAGCGAGCGAATGTGAGCGGCACGTTCTAAACATGGGTCCCTGCGACCTTAATTGCTGTAAATGTTAGGTAAAGTTTGACTATGTATCATATGATTGGTAATAGTAGTAATGGTTATGGTTATGATTGGTTATGTATGATTATGTACATTTACAGCAATTAAAAGGTAATAACAAAACTGTATTGTGCATACGTTATACCACATTTGGAGTATTGTGTACATGCCTGGTCTCCAACATATGAGAGATTGCTGGTTGTTAGAAAGAGTTAAAGAAGGGCAACACAAATGGTTAATTGTCTTGGTAGTTTTCCTTATGAAGATAGATAAAAGAAATTGGGTATGTTTTCAATTAGATATAGAAGGCTAAGAGGAGATCTAATTGAAGTCTTCAAATTTGTAAATGGTCAGCATTCTGGATATTTAAAGGGAATATTTGAGTTCAATATCGAGGTAGAGGTCATCAGCATAAACTCATTATGAAATAAACTAGGACTTTGCCAAGAAAAAGGCTATGCCAGTAATTTTTCAGTAGAATGGTTGTAGGACATTGGAATATACTACCAGGGGATGTCGCTGATGCAGTGATACTTGCTTCCTTCAAAATTAGATTTTATAAATACTTTACAGAGAAGGGCAAAGTTCATAAATACTTGTGGGGTTAGCTTTCTTTTATGCAGGTAGAGTAAGGTGATTTGAAGGGGCGAGACTGGTGGAGGGGGGGGGGGGTGCAACCTCGGATGGGCCCAAGAGGCTCTTTGTTGCACTTTTCAACAAAGAGCCTCTTGGGCTCTTTGTTGTATCGTATGTCTCTTTATGTATCGTTTTGGGTGACGGCATAGCTTTGTTATTACTGGTACACCCTTTCTGTCTGTCAGAAATAAAAAAGAATATTCACATTAAATTACAAATATTGCTTAGGACCTGTCTATACTCTCTTCTTCTATAGGGGCCTCAAGAACTTTACAATGTCTTTAATCTTGCATGAGCTACAGTGTAGCTTATCAGAGTTTCTGCAAATGTATTTTTTTTCAGGTATGATCAATATTTCACAAGAGTATAAATATAAATATTGCTTCAACGAGCGATACTGCATTAGTGTTGCTGGAAGACCATTTTCCAACTTTTGATTTGGTCGGAGAACCATAGTCTATTTTTACCACCCCTGCACACATCACCAGCACTTTCACCACGCTGACCTGCTGTTGCCGCCTGTGCCTGGCCACCTGATTTTCGAATGGCCGCTCGGCGGGCTGGTAGCGGGGCCTACGTGATCTGTTCCTTAGTTTTTGTTAAATTTTTGTTTCATTTGTTTCCTCTGGAGAGATTTAAGCTTTTGCTTTTGCGCCAATCCATTATTGTTCTGTTTGATTTGATGTCCTTTTGTTAGCAAAATAAGCGAACCTAAACAGAACTGAACTGGGTCAATTTCGTGACCTCCCATTATAAGTCAATGGGGAAATATTCGAATGCTTATTATTCCGAGGATACGCATGTTATCAGTCCAATTTGTTTTGGATTATGTTATCATAGGACATTCGTGATGATCCAGGTGCAATTTTTGTTCAGTGATCCCTACAGGGTCAGCCGAGGTCATCTGAGGTCACCAACACATTTGGGTGAATAAATTTCGACAGAATGAAGATAGAGAAGTGAAACCAGCAGTGTTTGTCTCGTTGAGACACGTCTCCCATTATGCAACATAACCCACTTGGGTCACCAATTGGACCTTGATCTGAGGTCAAATTTTGAAGTTGACCTGACCTGATCAAAATATTTTTTTAGTCGAAGTGCCTTGAGGAGACAAACACGATTGCGTCACAAGTATTGCCTTATCTTTATTAGGTAAAAAGTTATTTGCGAAAAACCGTGTTGCCACAAATAGCCTTTTTTAGTTTGATGACCTCTGGTGACCTCAATATTTACATGAGACAAAAAATGACAGAACTGGTTTCAAAATGATTTTTAACGAGCTTTCGAACAGTATTTTCTTCTTCGTTCTATAGGAGCCGATTCCAGGGGGTGGCTAAACTCCCCCCCCCCCCCCCCCCCCCCCCCCCCCTCTTCCTTCGAAGTAACAGCAGATCTAGGCCGCGTGTTGCGGCTGGCCGGTAGATATGCCGAATACAGACGTGGTCCTTCCTTCTTGTTTCGAGCCGACAAAAGTTCATATTTTCCACCAATAGACATCCTAATTCCTAACCGCTGATCAGCCCTTTTCACCAAGAGACGATAATTACCAAAGTTTCTTTGATCAAAGGAACCAGCTAACTTTTTCGAACTTGCCACCTCGTTTGTGTTTAAATGATGATGTGTAAAAATGATGCCTGGAAAGGTACTGAAAGTTTGGCGTCGATATCTGCATTAGTTATTGAGATATTTGTAATATTCCTAAGGGGGGGCTACCCCCCCCCCCCCCCCCCCCCCCCCCCAGTGACTATCGGGTTAATAACAAATGTGCCGTCGGTATGGCGCTCTGGATGTCCGCGTGAAGGGCGGTGCTCCAATTGCACCGGACGTCCGTCTCGGCCAGAGCGGAATACGGATTGGGCAGTGCAGGGGAACTGGGGGGGGGGGGGGGTTGACAGCACCGTAAGCGCTGTCAGATGAGATCCGGAGACAACACACGAGATACACGCCTAGGTAAACTGCGGACAAGGTTTTTCCGCATCATGCGTCGATCCGACGCATCATAAGACAAAATGAGAAAGCATCGAATTGGTGTTCGCGCGAATCACTGCCTGGCAACGAGCGAGTATACCTGTTGATCTGTATTGGAATGTTGGAATGTTGGAAAGTTCGAAAGTAATCGCGCTGTCACAGGAATCAGGAAATCTGGTCAATGTCCTAAGGTCAGTAAAATGTATTAATGTAAAAATGCAATTAATGCAAGTAATGCAAGTAATGTCATTAATGCAATTAATGCAATTAAGGCAATTAATGCAATTAAGGCAATTAGTGCAATTAACTGCAGGCTACTAGTTTCGTTGTCATTGACTCTTGCGGAGCTAAGAAAGACATCCTGTTTTGTCTGGACCGGATGCAGGCTGTACCGGACCAGGGGCCATATTCACGTCGACTTCGTAAGTGGATTTTCATTCGTAAGAAGATTTTGGTATTCACGTTGAAAACTTTACGATTTTTCGAGCGAACTTTCTGGATAATTAAGAACATCCGTATTCACGTCGGTATTTATAAATTAACTTAGGAATTGACTTGCGAAATACTTACGAAAGGTTTGAAGATTCGATTTTTTAGGCCAGTTACAGGCGAAGCTTCCCAGAGGAACTTTCGCTCTAGAAGACACTGATTACGAGCGAAGCGCTCGCCCGTCCTTCCGTGGTATATGGGAAAAATCTTAAAGGAAATAGTTCACCTTCAACATTAGTTTTAAACTGAGATAGCAGTTTTGTAGCCCGTGTTGGGAAACCCCTATCTGCAAGTTTTCTTAACTGAAAAGACTTTCCAGCCGAATATATTTGATTTTTTGGCGAAGGAATGCGGTGCTGGCGAAAGAATGTTGTACTGGTTCTAGACCGGGCAGAGGCTATACCATCAGCCAATCAGCTTGCGGCTGGTGCTAGCAAGCGATCGCCGGCCGCCGGTTGGCACATCTCCAATGCGAGTCTATCTTTACGCGGCTACTTTCGAATCTGATTGGCTGAACCATTGTTTACATTCGCGTGACGTCAGGACTCTGACTCGGAGAGTATGCATTTTGATAAACCATAAAAAATACGGCCTTCTGTCCTGAATCGGCGCGATATAAGGCTATTTTTGACAATATAAAAAGAAATTGTATTAAAAAATATAATCAAATCGTTTTGGGTAAAATTTCCCAAGGTGAACTATTTCCTTTAATATGAGCGGCCCGACCCGGCCCGGCCCGACCCGGCCCGTGGCGACGCCTTTGAGAAGCTAATAGCTCTTCAACCGCACGTCCGATTGACAATCGGACGTGATTGATTGGCCGCAGCGCTGAGTGCGGCAGCTGACGAGGGGGAGACGGTGCTACCCCGTCCCCCACGCGTGTGCGCGGGCTCCTTCCGTGTCAGGCCGGCAACTCTTCCCGAGCTGTCGGTTGCGCTGGGTCAGCTGGGTGCGTCAAAGGCGAGCGGCGAGGACGGTGTCACTGTGCATTTAATTAGATTGACTTTTCCTGTAATTGCACCACACCTCTTGTACATCGTAAACAGCTCACTTGTATCTGGCGATGTACCGGCAGCATGGAAAACTGCTATTGTCACTCCTCTGTTCAAAGGTGGCGACCGTTGCGAGCCAAACAACTTTCGACCTATTTCGATATTGTCAATTGGAGGTAAGCTTTGTGAGCGAGTGGTCGGAAACCAGTTGTCGACATATTTAACCGAGCATCACATCATGTGCGCCGAACAGCATGGCTTCCGTCCGGGCCACTCCACGGAGTCGGCGATGTTGTGTGCTGTCAACACTCAACATGCTTATTAGCAACATGGACCGTGGCCTCGTCTCGACGTTGACGACGACTGACACGTCCAAGGCGTTTGACAGCGTGCAGCATTGCCGGCTCCTGGAGAAGCTCGGATGGTATGGTGTTGATGACCATTGGTTCCGGGGGTGGCTCGAGGGTCGTGCGCAGCGTGTAGCAGGGTGTTCGAGCCGCTCCCAGTGACGGACGGGGTGGTACAGGGGAGTACTTTGGGGCCGATTCTGTTTGTATTGTTGACTAATGACTTGACTTATTTTATTCACCATGGCCAGCTCATTATGTATGCAGACGACGCGCAATTTATTGATGCGGATACTCCGGCTAACGTTGGTGACCTCCGTGTCAGAGTGGAGACCACGCTGGACACGGTCCTAAATTGGTTTACGCAAAATCGTCTCAAAATAAATCCCACTAAAACAGATCTTTTGGTTGTGAAATCTAAGCGACTTTCCATTGACGAAAGTTTTGAAATATGTTTTGGATCGCAAAACATCAGACCTTCTTCTTCTGTTAAAGTCCTCGGGGTAATATTAGACTCTGGTTTAAATTGGGAACTCCGGCGATGTTGTGTGCTGTCAACACTCAACATGCTTATTAGCAACATGTATCTGCCATCGTCAGGCGTTGCTACAGTATACTGGTGGGATTGGCGAAGCTGAGCCATCAATTACCACCCGAGACAAAACAGACCATAATCGAAGGGCTTGTTCATCCCCGCATCATATACTGCCTGACTGTGTGGGGAAGCTGCTCAAAAACTCAAAAGTATAGGATACAGAAGGCTTTAAATTTTGGTGCCAGAATCATCACAGGACTGGAAAGGTCACAACACATTTCGCCCGCTCTAAAGTCACTTGGGTGGCTTAAAGTAGAAAAGCTGCTGACTGAACGTGACTTGGTGGTACTCTACCAGATACTGAGGTCGCCGAAGTCGCCTGACCATCTGCGCGCACTTGTGTTGCCTCGTGCAAACATATCCGACCGGATCACGCGGGGATCAGAGAGCATGATGCTGCAAACTCCACGCGTGCGCACGGAGCTCGCTCGCCGTTCATTTCTATGTCGAGCCACCACCGCCTGGAACCGTCTACCCGCTCAGCTTAGGATAGTCGAGTCGCCCGGTCTTTTTCACGCGGGTGTACTGAGATGGCTAAGGGGTGATGGAGTGTAGTTATTTTAAACGTGTTTATTGATTTGTGCTTTTATAATTGTGTTTACTGTATTGACTCTGAAATCGGAAGAGCCACGATGTGGATATTTTTACGAATACATACATACATACATACATACATACATACATACATACATACATACATACATACATACATACATACATACATACATACATACATACATACATACATACATACATACATACATACATACATACATACATACATACATACATACATACATACATACATACATACATACATACATACAAGTGGGTTTCTTTGCTGAGTAGCCCCATCCAACCTAACCTGTTGGAGACCAGTGCCGACTCATGTGGGTGACTACCACTGCGCGTGGCGCGTGCCACGTGAGGGGTGTTCAAAAGTGTTTTCTCGTAAAAACTCCGCAACGGCTGGGCCGATTGTGTTACAATTTGGTGTGTGGTTAGGGACCTCTGAGCCGCCACTTTCTCACATGTCAGGGATGGGGTGCCTCTGCACGTGCGCACGTGCACACCCCTATTCTATATCTCAGGAACGGCTAAGCCGATTGTGCTCTAATTTGGTGTGTGGTTAGGGACCTCTTAGTCGCCACTTTCCCACAAGTCAGGGGTCGGGTGCCTCTGCACGTCTGCACGTGCTCACCTTTTTTTATCTCAGAAACTACTTGCCCCATCGAGTTGAAATTCACCATACATTTCCTTCGCGCTCGCTCGTTCATCGCCGACTACGGCGCCTTACTGATAATAAACAAATAGCACAACATTACTTGCGGATATTCTGTCAGTTATCACTCGGACACTCTTATACAACACTGCCGGCTGAGTGTCATGGTGCTTTAGATGGAGATACTTGAGACACAGATGGAAATGAGAAAGACACACGTAAGGTCGCCGTCCACTGCACACACGGCTGTCGACCTAACGGCCGAGTTTGCGCGCCAAATTTCAGGACATTGTCCTATACGTTGTCTGGAAAGTCTGGAAAGTTCCAGGAAAGTGAGCAACAGTTGATTTGTGTCTGAGGCAAAAGGGAAAATATTACCCAGCGTCAGCTGAACACGTCTAATGGCGCTTTCGCTCGTTAGGCGACAAGTTGGCGCTTTTCCCACAGGCGTTTCGCTTTTCCCACAGGAAATGTATGACGAATTTCAATTCCATCGGCAAGTAGTTTCTGAGATACAAAAAGGGTGGGCACATGCGTACGTGCAGAGGCATACCCATCCCTGACTTGTGGGAAAGCGGCGGCTGAGGGGTCCATTGGCGTCGCCGGCGGGGGGGGGGTGGGGAGGACGCGTTCCCCCAGTTCAAAAATCAGGGGGGCGTCCCCCAAGAAAGCAGACTTGCTTGTTTTTGTTTGCTTAATTAGTTCCAAAGGATATGAAACTTAATTTATTCTTAGCTCAACTTACATGTAATTTTTAACCATATATCGTTGAATCCTTTCTTTGTACTTAAAAATGTAGGTATGTACTTTGTAGTAATTACTTTGTAGAAAATAAAATGTTAATATGGCAGCTAAAAGTTTGTACACAAGATCGGCTTCTGCTTTGATTGAATGTGAAGTTCATCCATTCATTCACCATTCATTCCAAGGCCTTAGATACCATTCAGCCAAGACAGCGAATAGCGTGACGTCATGGGTACATCCATCAATATGCTGTGTTCAAACAGCAATCCGTTTTATACTTTAGTCCCTTTGAGCCACAGGAATTGATATAAATGAGTGGTATAGTGGTATGCTTCGTATAATTTCAATGGTTGAAGAACTCTTTACAATCCATGCCAAGTAAGTTTTTGGAAATATAACATAGAAGGGGTAGCTAACTAGCTTGGTGGGCGATAGCGAAGAAGATTCGCGAAAATAAGTGTCCACGAACACTCGCTAAAATAAGTTTCCCCTCCAGGGGTGGATCCAGGGGGGGGGCAAAGAGTCATGGATAATCCCATACATAAGTTACATACAATCCCATACAATCCCATACATAAGTTTACGACAACTCAGTGAGTATTCGAAACTCCGCAATACCGTTAACATTAGCTTCTTACGAACAACTTAGGATATTGTGACGTGAATCGCGCTTACCAAAATTTTGTAAGAAGATTCCTGCGAAACATCCGACGGGAATCTCAAAATGTCTACGAACAAAATTGTATCATTGGAATTTTCTTACTGTCTGCGAAGTTGACGTGAATACCAAATTATCGTACGAAGTAGAACGTTCGTAGGAAAATTCGTAGGAAAATTCGTAGGAAAATTCGTAGGAAAATTCGTAGGAAAATTCGTAGGAAAATTCGTAGGAAAATTCGTAGGAAAATTGACGACGTGAATACGGCTCCGGGCTGACTCCATAGACCACGAAGAAGCGATCCGGGCCATATGCCATCTCCATTGAAATGCCCGTAAAGTGCATTTAACCTTTGCATGCTGCTGCGGAGCCGTAGATTGGAAAATCTCATCACAAAAATGCAAATGTCCAAATATTCAACTTCGATTTCACCCCAAATTTCTGAACTTGAAGATCATCCATGCCTACTGCTATTTGTAATATGGCGTATTTTGCCGCCAGTCGGGCGCGAAGAGGGTAGTCTGGCATCTTCACCTCTTAGCTTGCACTGGCTGTCTGAAGGCTATGTCGTAAAGATTCCAGACTTATCAGCAACCCAGCACTCCTCCTTTTTTGAACAGCTAAATGAAAGCGTTGCTCTGGCCCAGTTTCACTCTCCTGATAACATACTAATACCAGGGGACCTTAATGCAAGGACTTAAATACAGGCAACACTTTCCTTGACCCAAAATTCTCAAACCATAGTCCAATAAGACCATATGAAATTACTCTTCATGATGAATTTTTTGCATTAAACCTAAAACAGCTCATAAATGAACCAACACGATACACAGGGGTCAATGGCGTTGCCAACCTGAGATCTATTGATGGTATCAAATAATTCCATGGTTCATGAACACGGCCAGACAAAGCGGTTCCAGGCTCCTGTTTCTGGGAGGGTGTTACGAATGCGGTTTTGCGACGCATACTTTCTTCGTGGTTTGCAATGCAATAAATGCGTCAGAAACAATTTCAATGCAATATGCATCATAGATACTGGGATTGTACATATTTGTGGGGCAGAGGCGCACTCAGAATACAAAAATGGGAGGCGATACCCACCCTCAATTTAGGCCCAACTTAAAATTAGTAAGATGATAAAAGCGTTACGCGCATGGTGCCTCCCATATTTTTCCCTGGATCCGCCTATGCGCAATATATCACATTTAGCAAATTACAGCATATAATGCCCACATGTGACGTTCATGTCGTCCCAAACAATCACGAACAGCAGATATATTTTTCTTCAGAAAATCCCCCCATTTTACATTCCCGGAATACGCATATGATTTTGTATTTTGTGTTTAGTCTTTTGATATATTCAAGACCAGTACATTTGAAGCTCAAAAACGTTTGGGGCATACAAATCGGTCGAGCCACATGGCCGCAATGATCTTTCAAAAAAACACAAAAGAAACAGATTGTTTTCCCCCTGGCCCCCCATTTAAAAAAAAAATTGCGGGGTCTAAAAAGAGAGATCTTGTCATGACGCATCGAATGGCGTTTTCCCCAACGAAATCGACTGAGCGGTTCTCGAGATCTCTGGGGGCAGAATCTGCCCCCCCCGCAGGTTAACGTAATTCTGACCGCCCGCAGGGAATAGGGTTAACCCGCGCCGTGCCGGGGGGGGTAGAGCCCCCCCCCCCCCCCTCCCCTCCCCCGGCTGGCAGGTTTTTCGAGGATAGCGCTCCGCTGTGTTTGGCATAGCTGTTGACCACGGGTCATCTCAGGTCAGGTCACAGGGTCAGGTCACGTGACTCCACCTCCAAAAGAGTTTGCGGTCAAACCACAGCTACAGTTTGTGGCCGATCGGTTTCAAACTTACAGGATTTCATAAGGTCATAAATACCAACAATTCGTTTATCTCTGATTTGTTTTTATATCGGTGACCAAAGGTTAGGAGCCTTGTTAAAGTGAAACTTACTACACTTTTGATTTGTTCAGTATATGTCCCTCCAAACCTATCATCAGAGCAGCATTCTTTAGTTACAGCCAAGCTGTCAGAAAGCATTTTGGCAGCACAAGTTTGGAATGGAATCCAAAAACTTGGAATCCAAAAATGTGTTGCCAGCATTAAAATCTCCCAGAATTATAATATTATCTGGGAGATTTTAATGCTGGCAACACATTTTTGGATTCCAAGTTTTTGAAGCATGGCCCACTTACACGTTATGAGATTGCTCTCCATGACGAGCTATTGTCTTCCAATTTAGAGCAGCTTATACAATATACATCAGCCTACACGCTATGCAGAATCTAATGAGGTTGCCAGTCTAAGGGACCTTGCCCTAGTTTAAAATGTAGCAATGGTAGAGAATAGTGGGGTTCTTCCTTCCTTCTCGAGAATCGATCATATACCAATATTTGTTTCCCTTAAAATTGAACCCCCTCCATTTGCAAACAAACAACACAGTGCTGGGATTACCGACAAACAGACACTGACAAGCTCACCAGACAGACAGACGTGTATTGGAGTCATCCACAATCGGCTTGTGGCTATTACAACCCCACAACAAATCAAAACAAAAAAAACATGTCAAACAAACAAAGACAAAAGGTTTAAGCAATGGCATCGTAGCTGTTGATGGACACTGACTGGGACACACTTCTTGACTGTGTTGTGGGCAAAGCGACAGGAAACTTGACTGACGCCTTACTTACTGCAGCCAAGGCCACGATTCCATTGAAAGTTTTCACTAGAAATCCAACTAATAAGCCATGATTCAGCCTGGAGCTAAAATGCAAAATCCGACGACGTGACAGATTTCTTAAAATTGCTCAAAAACGTGACACTCCCCAGGACTCGGAACGATGGAGAAGACAAAAAAAAACTATTGACATTCATAGCACTTTCACAAGGACTCAACACACACAAATAACACAACAATCACACATCCAGGGGTGGTAAAATGACCCGTCATGCTGGACGACGATGGAGAACAAAATTTGCCTTTTTTTTGCCAGGTTGGCTATTTTTTCATCACAAATGATCCATCAGAGGAGCCATATGCTATATTTTTGCATTCGTGTGCTTTTTACATCGAATCGTGGGATTTTCGAGGGCAATTTCTACTGAATTGATTCACACATGAAAATGCAGTCTACCAAAAAAAAAACGCGTCTCAGTCTACCAAAAAAAAATACGCGTCCCACATAGCAACAGTGATATCAGTTTGGCAGCATATTAGACCACACACATAGTTGTTTTATAGACCATGCAAAACTACCAAGTTGTCTGCAAACTACTATTGCAGTCGACAGCGGTTTGGGAGAACCGCGGAAGACCACTCATTGACTTCGAACGGGAGACTCTCCGCCGTCCGACCGGCGGACCCGCTGGTTTTATCAGCGAACTTTGCTGCAGAGTAGAAATGGTATAAATTTTGGAACAAATTTAGAAACCCAGAGTATATTTTAGATTGTTGACCAATGACTATGGAGGCATGATGGCAGCATTTTAAAACATCTATTTGGAGCGATCGTCGCTTTCGGAAGCGACGCATGTTATTTTGTTTTAGCAATTCTGTGAAGCACCTCCTTCTTCAGAGTTCAAGGTAAGGTTAAGTTAAAATAATTAATAATATAGTTGCTCAAAAAGTGGATAAAATAAATCGCATAGCAAGTAGGGTAAACTGAACATGTCAACATATCAGACTTGGCACGTTACTGGTGGTGTTGTGGTAATTTGGGACATCTCAAGACATCAAACTTTCATGTTATTGGTGGAGTGTTGGTGTCTGAAAGTCATCCCAGGCAAAGGGTTGTCAGTTTGAAGGGAGAAACCGGCCAACAACTGTAACCCCGGACACACCCTAGCAACATACTTGTCATGCTATTGGTGATGTAGTGTGTCGGTATCGACTTCATCACCAATAGCATGAAAGGTATGGCATTAGGATGTGTCTGGTTTTAACGTTGTCTACCCTGCCTGTAAAAAGTCTGATTAAATTAAAAACCGTTTGTATTTGACGTTTGGTTCAGTAATTCACCCCCCCCCCCCCCAAGTTGATGCGGCGACTGCCCCATCAACTTTGATTTTGGCCCCACCATTTTTATGTTCTGCCCCACCAACGTTTTTCAGATTTGAAGGTTTCCTAGTGTAAAACTGTTAAATTTTTCACCTCAGCCATGCAAAGCAACCATCCAATGATATTTTGCCCCACCAACTTGCTCTGAAAAGCTCCACCCATGCTGTCTATGAGATGGTCTGGGGGGGGGGGGTGGTCCAGGGGCGTGACATCCCCTGGTGGTAGGTTCTGCATCGCAGCGAGCGAATGTGAGCGGCACGTTCTAAACATGGGTCCCTGCGACCTTAATTGCTGTAAATGTTAGGTAAAGTTTGACTATGTATCATATGATTGGTAATAGTAGTAATGGTTATGGTTATGATTGGTTATGTATGATTATGTACATTTACAGCAATTAAAAGGTAATAACAAAACTGTATTGTGCATACGTTATACCACATTTGGAGTATTGTGTACATGCCTGGTCTCCAACATATGAGAGATTGCTGGTTGTTATAAAGAGTTAAAGAAGGGCAACACAAATGGTTAATTGTCTTGGTAGTTTTCCTTATGAAGATAGATAAAAGAAATTGGGTATGTTTTCAATTAGATATAGAAGGCTAAGAGGAGATCTAATTGAAGTCTTCAAATTTGTAAATGGTCAGCATTCTGGATATTTAAAGGGAATATTTGAGTTCAATATCGAGGTAGAGGTCATCAGCATAAACTCATCATGAAATAAACTAGGACTTTGCCAAGAAAAAGGCTATGCCAGTAATTTTTCAGTAGAATGGTTGTAGGACATTGGAATATACTACCAGGGGATGTCGCTGATGCAGTGATACTTGCTTCCTTCAAAATTAGATTTTATAAATACTTTACAGAGAAGGGCAAAGTTCATAAATACTTGTGGGATTAGCTTTCTTTTATGCAGGTAGAGTAAGGTGATTTGAAGGGGCGAGACTGGTGGAGGGGGGGGGGTGCAACCTCGGATGGGCCCAAGAGGCTCTTTGTTGCACTTTTCAACAAAGAGCCTCTTGGGCTCTTTGTTGTATCGTATGTCTCTTTATGTATCGTTTTGGGTGACGGCATAGCTTTGTTATTACTGGTACACTTTTCTGTCTGTCAGAAATAAAAAAAGAATATTCACATTAAATTACAAATATTGCTGTCTATACTCTCTTCTTCTATAGGGGCCTCAAGAACTTTACAATGTCTTTAATCTTGCATGAGCTACAGTGTAGCTTATCAGAGTTTCTGCAAATGTATTTTTTTCAGGTATGATCAATATTTCACAAGAGTATAAATATAAATATTGCTTCAACGAGCGATACTGCATTAGTGTTGCTGGAAGACCATTTTCCAACTTTTGATTTGGTTTGAGAACCATAGTCTATTTTTACCACCCCTGCACACATCACCAGCACTTTCACCACGCTGACCTGCTGTTGCCGCCTGTGCCTGGCCACCTGATTTTCGCATGGCCGCTCGGCGGGCTGGTAGCGGGGCCTACGTGATCTGTTCCTTAGTTTTTGTTAAATTTTTGTTTCATTTGTTTCCTCTGGAGAGATTTAAGCTTTTGCTTTTGCGCCAATCCATTATTGTTCTGTTTGATTTGATGTCCTTTTGTTAGCAAAATAAGCGAACTAAACAGAACTGAACTGGGTCAATTTCGTGACCTCCCATTATAAGTCAATGGGGAAATATTCGAATGCTTATTATTCCGAGGATACGCATGTTATCAGTCCAATTTGTTTTGGATTATGTTATCATAGGACATTCGTGATGATCCAGGTGCAATTTTTGTTCAGTGATCCCTACAGGGTCAGCCGAGGTCATCTGAGGTCACCAACACATTTGGGTGAATAAATTTCGACAGAATGAAGATAGAGAAGTGAAACCAGCAGTGTTTGTCTCGTTGAGACACGTCTCCCATTATGCAACATAACCCACTTGGGTCACCAATTGACCTTGATCTGAGGTCAAATTTTGAAGTTGACCTGACCTGATCAAAATATTTTTTTAGTCGAAGTGCCTTGAGGAGACAAACACGATTGCGTCACAAGTATTGCCTTATCTTTATTAGGTAAAAAGTTATTTGCGAAAAACCGCGTTGCCACAAATAGCCTTTTTTAGTTTGATGACCTCTGGTGACCTCAATATTGACATGAGACAAAAAATGACAGAATTGGTTTCAAAATGATTTTTAACGAGCTTTCGAACAGTATTTTCTTCTTCGTTCTATAGGAGCCGATTCCAGGGGGTGGCTAAACTCCCCCCCCCCCCCCCCCCCTCTTCCTTCGAAGTAACAGCAGATCTAGGCCGCGTGTTGCGGCTGGCCGGTAGATATGCCAAATACAGACGTGGTCCTTCCTTCTTGTTTCGAGCCGACAAAAGTTCATATTTTCCACCAATAGACATCCTAATTCCTAACTGCTGATCAGCCCTTTTCACCAAGAGACGATAATTACCAAAGTTTCTTTGGATCAAAGGAACCAGCTAACTTTTTTCGAACTTGCCACCTCGTTTGTGTTTAAATGATGATGTGTAAAAATGATGCCTGGAAAGGTACTGAAAGTTTGGCGTCGATATCTGCATTAGTTATTGAGATATTTGTAATATTCCTAAGGGGGGGGGGCTAACCCCCCCCCCCCCCCCCCCCCCCCCCCCCCAGTGACTATCGGGTTAATAACAAATGTGCCGTCGGTATGGCGCTCTGGATGTCCGCGTGAAGGGCGGTGCTCCAATTGCACCGGACGTCCGTCTCGGCCAGAGCGGAATACGGATTGGCAGTGCAGGGGAACTGGGGGGGGGGGGGGGGTTGACAGCACCGTAAGCGCTGTCAGATGAGATCCGGAGACAACACACGAGATACACGCCTAGGTAAACTGCGGACAAGGTTTTTCCGCATCATGCGTCGATCCGACGCATCATAAGACAAAATGAGAAAGCATCTAATTGGTGTTTCGCGCGAATCACTGCCTGGCAACGAGCGAGTATACCTGTTGATCTGTATTGGAATGTTGGAATGTTGGAAAGTTCGAAAGTAATCGCGCTGTCACAGGAATCAGGAAATCTGGTCAATGTCCTAAGGTCAGTAAAATGTATTAATGTAAAAATGCAATTAATGCAAGTAATGCAAGTAATGTCATTAATGCAATTAATGCAATTAAGGCAATTAATGCAATTAAGGCAATTAGTGCAATTAACTGCAGGCTACTAGTTTCGTTGTCATTGACTCTTGCGGAGCTAAGAAAGACATCCTGTTTTGTCTGGACCGGATGCAGGCTGTACCGGACCAGGGGCCATATTCACGTCGACTTCGTAAGTGGATTTTCATTCGTAAGAAGATTTTGGTATTCACGTTGAAAACTTTACGATTTTTCGAGCGAACTTTCTGGATAATTAAGAACATCCGTATTCACGTCGGTATTTATAAATTAACTTAGGAATTGACTTGCGAAATACTTACGAAAGGTTTGAAGATTCGATTTTTTAGGCCAGTTACAGGCGAAGCTTCCCAGAGGAACTTTCGCTCTAGAAGACACTGATTACGAGCGAAGCGCTCGCCCGTCCTTCCGTGGTATATGGGAAAAATCTTAAAGGAAATAGTTCACCTTCAACATTAGTTTTAAACTGAGATAGCAGTTTTGTAGCCCGTGTTGGGAAACCCCTATCTGCAAGTTTTCTTAACTGAAAAGACTTTCCAGCCGAATATATTTGATTTTTTGGCGAAGGAATGCGGTGCTGGCGAAAGAATGTTGTACTGGTTCTAGACCGGGCAGAGGCTATACCATCAGCCAATCAGCTTGCGGCTGGTGCTAGCAAGCGATCGCCGGCCGCCGGTTGGCACATCTCCAATGCGAGTCTATCTTTACGCGGCTACTTTCGAATCTGATTGGCTGAACCATTGTTTACATTCGCGTGACGTCAGGACTCTGACTCGGAGAGTATGCATTTTGATAAACCATAAAAAAAAATACGGCCTTCTGTCCTGAATCGGCGCGATATAAGGCTATTTTTGACAATATAAAAAGAAATTGTATTAAAAAATATAATCAAATCGTTTTGGGTAAAATTTCCCAAGGTGAACTATTTCCTTTAATATGAGCGGCCCGACCCGGCCCGGCCCGACCCGGCCCGTGGCGACGCCTTTGAGAAGCTAATAGCTCTTCAACCGCACGTCCGATTGACAATCGGACGTGATTGATTGGCCGCAGCGCTGAGTGCGGCAGCTGACGAGGGGGAGACGGTGCTACCCCGTCCCCCACGCGTGTGCGCGGGCTCCTTCCGTGTCAGGCCGGCAACTCTTCCCGAGCTGTCGGCTGCGCTGGGTCAGCTGGGTGCGTCAAAGGCGAGCGGCGAGGACGGTGTCACTGTGCATTTAATTAGATTGACTTTTCCTGTAATTGCACCACACCTCTTGTACATCGTAAACAGCTCACTTGTATCTGGCGATGTACCGGCAGCATGGAAAACTGCTATTGTCACTCCTCTGTTCAAAGGTGGCGACCGTTGCGAGCCAAACAACTTTCGACCTATTTCGATATTGTCAATTGGAGGTAAGCTTTGTGAGCGAGTGGTCGGAAACCAGTTGTCGACATATTTAACCGAGCATCACATCATGTGCGCCGAACAGCATGGCTTCCGTCCGGGCCACTCCACGGAGTCGGCGATGTTGTGTGCTGTCAACACTCAACATGCTTATTAGCAACATGGACCGTGGCCTCGTCTCGACGTTGACGACGACTGACACGTCCAAGGCGTTTGACAGCGTGCAGCATTGCCGGCTCCTGGAGAAGCTCGGATGGTATGGTGTTGATGACCATTGGTTCCGGGGGTGGCTCGAGGGTCGTGCGCAGCGTGTAGCAGGGTGTTCGAGCCGCTCCCAGTGACGCACGGGGTGGTACAGGGGAGTACTTTGGGGCCGATTCTGTTTGTATTGTTGACTAATGACTTGACTTATTTTATTCACCATGGCCAGCTCATTATGTATGCAGACGACGCGCAATTTATTGATGCGGATACTCCGGCTAACGTTGGTGACCTCCGTGTCAGAGTGGAGACCACGCTGGACACGGTCCTAAATTGGTTTACGCAAAATCGTCTCAAAATTAATCCCACTAAAACAGATCTTTTGGTTGTGAAATCTAAGCGACTTTCCATTGACGAAAGTTTTGAAATATGTTTTGGATCGCAAAACATCAGACCTTCTTCTTCTGTTAAAGTCCTCGGGGTAATATTAGACTCTGGTTTAAATTGGGAACTCCGGCGATGTTGTGTGCTGTCAACACTCAACATGCTTATTAGCAACATGTATCTGCCATCGTCAGGCGTTGCTACAGTATACTGGTGGGATTGGCGAAGCTGAGCCATCAATTACCACCCGAGACAAAACAGACCATAATCGAAGGGCTTGTTCATCCCCGCATCATATACTGCCTGACTGTGTGGGGAAGCTGCTCAAAAACTCAAAAGTATAGGATACAGAAGGCTTTAAATTTTGGTGCCAGAATCATCACAGGACTGGAAAGGTCACAACACATTTCGCCCGCTCTAAAGTCACTTGGGTGGCTTAAAGTAGAAAAGCTGCTGACTGAACGTGACTTGGTGGTACTCTACCAGATACTGAGGTCGCCGAAGTCGCCTGACCATCTGCGCGCACTTGTGTTGCCTCGTGCAAACATATCCGACCGGATCACGCGGGGATCAGAGAGCATGATGCTGCAAACTCCACGCGTGCGCACGGAGCTCGCTCGCCGTTCATTTCTATGTCGAGCCACCACCGCCTGGAACCGTCTACCCGCTCAGCTTAGGATAGTCGAGTCGCCCGGTCTTTTTCACGCGGGTGTACTGAGATGGCTAAGGGGTGATGGAGTGTAGTTATTTTAAACGTGTTTATTGATTTGTGCTTTTATAATTGTGTTTACTGTATTGACTCTGAAATCGGAAGAGCCACGATGTGGATATTTTTACGAATACATACATACATACATACATACATACATACATACATACATACATACATACATACATACATACATACATACATACATACATACATACATACATACATACATACATACATACATACATACATACATACATACATACATACATACATACATACATACATACATACATACATACATACATACATACATACATACATACATACATACATACATACATACATACATACATACATACATACATACATACATACATACATACATACATACATACATACATACATACATACATACATACATACATACATACATACATACATACATACATACATACATACATACATACATACATACATACATACAAGTGGGTTTCTTTGCTGAGTAGCCCCATCCAACCTAACCTGTTGGAGACCAGTGCCGACTCATGTGGGTGACTACCACTGCGCGTGGCGCGTGCCGCGTGAGGGGTGTTCAAAAGTGTTTTCTCGTAAAAACTCCGCAACGGCTGGGCCGATTGTGTTACAATTTGGTGTGTGGTTAGGGACCTCTGAGCCGCCACTTTCTCACATGTCAGGGATGGGGTGCCTCTGCACGTGCGCACGTGCACACCCCTATTCTATATCTCAGGAACGGCTAAGCCGATTGTGCTCTAATTTGGTGTGTGGTTAGGGACCTCTTAGTCGCCACTTTCCCACAAGTCAGGGGTCGGGTGCCTCTGCACGTCTGCACGTGCTCACCTTTTTTTTATCTCAGAAACTACTTGCCCCATCGAGTTGAAATTCACCATACATTTCCTTCGCGCTCGCTCGTTCATCGCCGACTACGGCGCCTTACTGATAATAAACAAATAGCACAACATTACTTGCGGATATTCTGTCAGTTATCACTCGGACACTCTTATACAACACTGCCGGCTGAGTGTCATGGTGCTTTAGATGGAGATACTTGAGACACAGATGGAAATGAGAAAGACACACGTAAGGTCGCCGTCCACTGCACACACGGCTGTCGACCTAACGGCCGAGTTTGCGCGCCAAATTTCAGGACATTGTCCTATACGTTGTCTGGAAAGTCTGGAAAGTTCCAGGAAAGTGAGCAACAGTTGATTTGTGTCTGAGGCAAAAGGGAAAATATTACCCAGCGTCAGCTGAACACGTCTAATGGCGCTTTCGCTCGTTAGGCGACAAGTTGGCGCTTTTCCCACAGGCGTTTCGCTTTTCCCACAGGAAATGTATGACGAATTTCAGTTCCATCGGGCAAGTAGTTTCTGAGATACAAAAAGGGTGGGCACATGCGTACGTGCAGAGGCATACCCATCCCTGACTTGTGGGAAAGCGGCGGCTGAGGGGTCCATGGGCGTCGCCGGCGGGGGGGGGGGGTGGGGAGGACGCGTTCCCCCAGTTCAAAAATCAGGGGGGGGCGTCCCCCAAGAAAGCAGACTTGCTTGTTTTTGTTTGCTTAATTAGTTCCAAAGGATATGAAACTTAATTTATTCTTAGCTCAACTTACATGTCATTTTTAACCATATATCGTTGAATCCTTTCTTTGTACTTAAAAATGTAGGTATGTACTTTGTAGTAATTACTTTGTAGAAAATAAAATGTTAATATGGCAGCTAAAAGTTTGTACACAAGATCGGCTTCTGCTTTGATTGAATGTGAAGTTCATCCATTCATTCACCATTCATTCCAAGGCCTTAGATACCATTCAGCCAAGACAGCGAATAGCGTGACGTCATGGGTACATCCATCAATATGCTGTGTTCAAACAGCAATCCGTTTTATACTTTAGTCCCTTTGAGCCACAGGAATTGATATAAATGAGTGGTATAGTGGTATGCTTCGTATAATTTCAATGGTTGAAGAACTCTTTACAATCCATGCCAAGTAAGTTTTTTGGAAATATAACATAGAAGGGGTAGCTAACTAGCTTGGTGGGCGATAGCGAAGAAGATTCGCGAAAATAAGTGTCCACGAACACTCGCTAAAATAAGTTTCCCCTCCAGGGGTGGATCCAGGGGGGGGCAAAGAGTCATGGATAATCCCATACATAAGTTACATACAATCCCATACAATCCCATACATAAGTTTACGACAACTCAGTGAGTATTCGAAACTCCGCAATACCGTTAACATTAGCTTCTTACGAACAACTTAGGATATTGTGACGTGAATCGCGCTTACCAAAATTTTGTAAGAAGATTCCTGCGAAACATCCGACGGGAATCTCAAAATGTCTACGAACAAAATTGTATCATTGGAATTTTCTTACTGTCTGCGAAGTTGACGTGAATACCAAATTATCGTACGAAGTAGAACGTTCGTAGGAAAATTCGTAGGAAAATTCGTAGGAAAATTCGTAGGAAAATTCGTAGGAAAATTCGTAGGAAAATTCGTAGGAAAATTCGTAGGAAAATTCGTAGGAAAATTGACGACGTGAATACGGCTCCGGGCTGACTCCATAGACCACGAAGAAGCGATCCGGGCCATATGCCATCTCCATTGAAATGCCCGTAAAGTGCATTGAACCTTTGCATGCTGCTGCGGAGCCGTAGATTGGAAAATCTCATCACAAAAATGCAAATGTCCAAATATTCAACTTCGATTTCACCCCAAATTTCTGAACTTGAAGATCATCCATGCCTACTGCTATTTGTAATATGGCGTATTTTGCCGCCAGTCGGGCGCGAAGAGGGTAGTCTGGCATCTTCACCTCTTAGCTTGCACTGGCTGTCTGAAGGCTATGTCGTAAAGATTCCAGACTTATCAGCAACCCAGCACTCCTCCTTTTTTGAACAGCTAAATGAAAGCGTTGCTCTGGCCCAGTTTCACTCTCCTGATAACATACTAATACCAGGGGACCTTAATGCAAGGACTTAAATACAGGCAACACTTTCCTTGACCCAAAATTCTCAAACCATAGTCCAATAAGACCATATGAAATTACTCTTCATGATGAATTTTTTGCATTAAACCTAAAACAGCTCATAAATGAACCAACACGATACACAGGGGTCAATGGCGTTGCCAACCTGAGATCTATTGATGGTATCAAATAATTCCATGGTTCATGAACACGGCCAGACAAAGCGGTTCCAGGCTCCTGTTTCTGGGAGGGTGTTACGAATGCGGTTTTGCGACGCATACTTTCTTCGTGGTTTGCAATGCAATAAATGCGTCAGAAACAATTTCAATGCAATATGCATCATAGATACTGGGATTGTACATATTTGTGGGGCAGAGGCGCACTCAGAATACAAAAATGGGAGGCGATACCCACCCTCAATTTAGGCCCAACTTAAAATTAGTAAGATGATAAAAGCGTTACGCGCATGGTGCCTCCCATATTTTTCCCTGGATCCGCCTATGCGCAATATATCACATTTAGCAAATTACAGCATATAATGCCCACATGTGACGTTCATGTCGTCCCAAGCAATCACGAACAGCAGATATATTTTTCTTCAGAAAATCCCCCCATTTTACATTCCCGGAATACGCATATGATTTTGTATTATTTTGTGTTTAGTCTTTTGATATATTCAAGACCAGTACATTTGAAGCTCAAAAACGTTTGGGCATACAAATCGGTCGAGCCACATGGCCGCAATGATCTTTCAAAAAAACACAAAAGAAACAGATTGTTTTCCCCCTGGCCCCCCCATTAAAAAAAAAATTGCGGGGTCTAAAAAGAGAGATCTTGTCATGACGCATCGAATGGCGTTTTCCCCATCGAAATCGACTGAGCGGTTCTCGAGATCTCTGGGGGCAGAATCTGCCCCCCCCCCCCCCCCCCCCGCAGGTTAACGTAATTCTGACCGCCCGCAGGGAATAGGGTTAACCCGCGCCGTGCCGGGGGGGGTAGAGCCCCCCCCCCCCCCCCCCCCCCCCCTCCCCTCCCCCGGCTGGCAGGTTTTTCGAGGATAGCGCTCCGCTGTGTTTGGCATAGCTGTTGACCACGGGTCATCTCAGGTCAGGTCACAGGGTCAGGTCACGTGACTCCACCTCCAAAAGAGTTTGCGGTCAAACCACAGCTACAGTTTGTGGCCGATCGGTTTCAAACTTACAGGATTTCATAAGGTCATAAATACCAACAATTCGTTTATCTCTGATTTGTTTTTATATCGGTGACCAAAGGTTAGGAGCCTTGTTAAAGTGAAACTTACTACACTTTTGATTTGTTCAGTATATGTCCCTCCAAACCTATCATCAGAGCAGCATTCTTTAGTTACAGCCAAGCTGTCAGAAAGCATTTTGGCAGCACAAGTTTGGAATGGAATCCAAAAACTTGGAATCCAAAAATGTGTTGCCAGCATTAAAATCTCCCAGAATTATAATATTATCTGGGAGATTTTAATGCTGCAACACATTTTTGGATTCCAAGTTTTTAAAGCATGGCCCACTTACACCTTATGAGATTGCTCTCCATGACGAGCTATTGTCTTCCAATTTAGAGCAGCTTATACAATATACATCAGCCTACACGCTATGCAGAATCTAATGAGGTTGCCAGTCTAAGGGACCTTGCCCTAGTTTAAAATGTAGCAATGGTAGAGAATAGTGGGGTTCTTCCTTCCTTCTCGAGAATCGATCATATACCAATATTTGTTTCCCTTAAAATTGAACCCCCTCCATTTGCAAACAAACAACACAGTGCTGGGATTACCGACAAACAGACACTGACAAGCTCACCAGACAGACAGACGTGTATTGGAGTCATCCACAATCGGCTTGTGGCTATTACAACCCCACAACAAATCAAAACAAAAAAAACATGTCAAACAAACAAAGACAAAAGGTTTAAGCAATGGCATCGTAGCTGTTGATGGACACTGACTGGGACACACTTCTTGACTGTGTTGTGGGCAAAGCGACAGGAAACTTGACTGACGCCTTACTTACTGCAGCCAAGGCCACGATTCCATTGAAAGTTTTCACTAGAAATCCAACTAATAAGCCATGATTCAGCCTGGAGCTAAAATGCAAAATCCGACGACGTGACAGATTTCTTAAAATTGCTCAAAAAACGTGACACTCCCCAGGACTCGGAACGATGGAGAAGACAAAAAAAACTATTGACATTCATAGCACTTTCACAAAGACTCAACACACACAAATAACACAACAATCACACATCCAGGGGTGGTAAAATGACCCGTCATGCTGGACGACGATGGAGAACAAAATTTGCCTTTTTTTTTGCCAGGTTGGCTATTTTTTCATCACAAATGATCCATCAGAGGAGCCATATGCTATATTTTTGCATTCGTGTGCTTTTTACATCGAATCGTGGGATTTTCGAGGGCAATTTCTACTGAATTGATTCACACATGAAAATGCAGTCTACCAAAAAAAAAAACGCGTCTCAGTCTACCAAAAAAAAATACGCGTCCCACATAGCAACAGTGATATCAGTTTGGCAGCATATTAGACCACACACATAGTTGTTTTATAGACCATGCAAAACTACCAAGTTGTCTGCAAACTACTATTGCAGTCGACAGCGGTTTTGGAGAACCGCGGAAGACCACTCATTGACTTCGAACGGGAGACTCTCCGCCGTCCGACCGGCGGACCCGCTGGTTTTATCAGCGAACTTTGCTGCAGAGTAGAAATGGTATAAATTTTGGAACAAATTTAGAAACCCAGAGTATATTTTAGATTGTTGACCAATGACTATGGAGGCATGATGGCAGCATTTTAAAACATCTATTTGGAGCGATCGTCGCTTTCGGAAGCGACGCATGTTATTTTGTTTTAGCAATTCTGTGAAGCACCTCCTTCTTCAGAGTTCAAGGTAAGGTTAAGTTAAAATAATTAATAATATAGTTGCTCAAAAAGTGGATAAAATAAATCGCATAGCAAGTAGGGTAAACTGAACATGTCAACATATCAGACTTGGCACGTTACTGGTGGTGTTGTGGTAATTTGGGACATCTCAAGACATCAAACTTTCATGTTATTGGTGGAGTGTTGGTGTCTGAAAGTCATCCCAGGCAAAGGGTTGTCAGTTTGAAGGGAGAAACCGGCCAACAACTGTAACCCCGGACACACCCTAGCAACATACTTGTCATGCTATTGGTGATGTAGTGTGTCGGTATCGACTTCATCACCAATAGCATGAAAGGTATGGCATTAGGATGTGTCTGGTTTTAACGTTGTCTACCCTGCCTGTAAAAAGTCTGATTAAATTAAAAACCGTTTGTATTTGACGTTTGGTTCAGTAATTCACCCCCCCCCCCCAAGTTGATGCGGCGACTGCCCCATCAACTTTGATTTTGGCCCCACCATTTTTATGTTCTGCCCCACCAACGTTTTTCAGATTTGAAGGTTTCCTAGTGTAAAACTGTTAAATTTTTCACCTCAGCCATGCAAAGCAACCATCCAATGATATTTTGCCCCACCAACTTGCTCTGAAAAGCTCCACCCATGCTGTCTATGAGATGGTCTGGGGGGGGGGGTGGTCCAGGGGCGTGACATCCCCTGGTGGTAGGTTCTGCATCGCAGCGAGCGAATGTGAGCGGCACGTTCTAAACATGGGTCCCTGCGACCTTAATTGCTGTAAATGTTAGGTAAAGTTTGACTATGTATCATATGATTGGTAATAGTAGTAATGGTTATGGTTATGATTGGTTATGTATGATTATGTACATTTACAGCAATTAAAAGGTAATAACAAAACTGTATTGTGCATACGTTATACCACATTTGGAGTATTGTGTACATGCCTGGTCTCCAACATATGAGAGATTGCTGGTTGTTATAAAGAGTTAAAGAAGGGGCAACACAAATGGTTAATTGTCTTGGTAGTTTTCCTTATGAAGATAGATAAAAGAAATTGGGTATGTTTTCAATTAGATATAGAAGGCTAAGAGGAGATCTAATTGAAGTCTTCAAATTTGTAAATGGTCAGCATTCTGGATATTTAAAGGGAATATTTGAGTTCAATATCGAGGTAGAGGTCATCAGCATAAACTCATCATGAAATAAACTAGGACTTTGCCAAGAAAAAGGCTATGCCAGTAAATTTTCAGTAGAATGGTTGTAGGACATTGGAATATACTACCAGGGGATGTCGCTGATGCAGTGATACTTGCTTCCTTCAAAATTAGATTTTATAAATACTTTACAGAGAAGGGCAAAGTTCATAAATACTTGTGGGATTAGCTTTCTTTTATGCAGGTAGAGTAAGGTGATTTGAAGGGGCGAGACTGGTGGAGGGGGGGGGGGGTGCAACCTCGGATGGGCCCAAGAGGCTCTTTGTTGCACTTTTCAACAAAGAGCCTCTTGGGCTCTTTGTTGTATCGTATGTCTCTTTATGTATCGTTTTGGGTGACGGCATAGCTTTGTTATTACTGGTACACTTTTCTGTCTGTCAGAAATAAAAAAGAATATTCACATTAAATTACAAATATTGCTTAGGACCTGTCTATACTCTCTTCTTCTATAGGGGCCTCAATAACTTTACAATGTCTTTAATCTTGCATGAGCTACAGTGTAGCTTATCAGAGTTTCTGCAAATGTATTTTTTTTCAGGTATGATCAATATTTCACAAGAGTATAAATATAAATATTGCTTCAACGAGCGATACTGCATTAGTGTTGCTGGAAGACCATTTTCCAACTTTTGATTTGGTTTGAGAACCATAGTCTATTTTTACCACCCCTGCACACATCACCAGCACTTTCACCACGCTGACCTGCTGTTGCCGCCTGTGCCTGGCCACCTGATTTTCGCATGGCCGCTCGGCGGGCTGGTAGCGGGGCCTACGTGATCTGTTCCTTAGTTTTTGTTAAATTTTTGTTTCATTTGTTTCCTCTGGAGAGATTTAAGCTTTTGCTTTTGCGCCAATCCATTATTGTTCTGTTTGATTTGATGTCCTTTTGTTAGCAAAATAAGCGAACTAAACAGAACTGAACTGGGTCAATTTCGTGACCTCCCATTATAAGTCAATGGGGAAATATTCGAATGCTTATTATTCCGAGGATACGCATGTTATCAGTCCAATTTGTTTGGATTATGTTATCATAGGACATTCGTGATGATCCAGGTGCAATTTTTGTTCAGTGATCCCTACAGGGTCAGCCGAGGTCATCTGAGGTCACCAACACATTTGGGTGAATAAATTTCGACAGAATGAAGATAGAGAAGTGAAACCAGCAGTGTTTGTCTCGTTGAGACACGTCTCCCATTATGCAACATAACCCACTTGGGTCACCAATTGACCTTGATCTGAGGTCAAATTTTGAAGTTGACCTGACCTGATCAAAATATTTTTTTAGTCGAAGTGCTTGAGGAGACAAACACGATTGCGTCATAAGTATTGCCTTATCTTTATTAGGTAAAAAAGTTATTTGCGAAAAAACCGCGTTGCCACAAATAGCCTTTTTTAGTTTGATGACCTCTGGTGACCTCAATATTGACATGAGACAAAAAATGACAGAATTGGTTCAAAATGATTTTTAACGAGCTTTCGAACAGTATTTTCTTCTTCGTTCTATAGGAGCCGATTCCAGGGGGTGGCTAAACTCCCCCCCCCCCCCCCCCCCCCCCCCCCCCCCCCCCCCCCCCTCTTCCTTCGAAGTAACAGCAGATCTAGGCCGCGTGTTGCGGCTGGCCGGTAGATATGCCAAATACAGACGTGGTCCTTCCTTCTTGTTTCGAGCCGACAAAAGTTCATATTTTCCACCAATAGACATCCTAATTCCTAACGCTGATCAGCCCTTTTCACCAAGAGACGATAATTACCAAAGTTTCTTTGGATCAAAGGAACCAGCTAACTTTTTTCGAACTTGCCACCTCGTTTGTGTTTAAATGATGTGTAAAAATGATGCCTGGAAAGGTACTGAAAGTTTGCGTCGATATCTGCATTAGTTATTGAGATATTTGTAATATTCCTAAGGGGGGGGGGCTAACCCCCCCCCCCCCCCCAGTGACTATCGGGTTAATAACAAATGTGCCGTCGGTATGGCGCTCTGGATGTCCGCGTGAAGGGCGGTGCTCCAATTGCACCGGACGTCCGTCTCGGCCAGAGCGGAATACGGATTGGCAGTGCAGGGGAACTGGGGGGGGGGGGGGGGGGGGGGGGTTGACAGCACCGTAAGCGCTGTCAGATGAGATCCGGAGACAACACACGAGATACACGCCTAGGTAAACTGCGGACAAAGGTTTTTTCCGCATCATGCGTCGATCCGACGCATCATAAGACAAAATGAGAAAGCATCTAATTGGTGTTTCGCGCGAATCACTGCCTGGCAACGAGCGAGTATACCTGTTGATCTGTATTGGAATGTTGGAATGTTGGAAAGTCGAAAGTAATCGCGCTGTCACAGGAATCAGGAAATCTGGTCAATGTCCTAGGTCAGTAAAATGTATTAATGTAAAAATGCAATAATGCAAGTAATGCAAGTAATGTCATTAATGCAATTAATGCAATTAAGGCAATTAATGCAATTAAGGCAATTAGTGCAATTAACTGCAGGCTACTAGTTTCGTTGTCATTGACCTCTTGCGGAGCTAAGAAAGACATCCTGTTTTGTCTGGACCGGATGCAGGCTGTACCGGACCAGGGGCCATATTCACGTCGACTTCGTAAGTGGATTTTCATTCGTAAGAAGATTTTGGTATTCACGTTGAAAACTTTACGATTTTTCGAGCGAACTTTCTGGATAATTAAGAACATCCGTATTCACGTCGGTATTTATAAATTAACTTAGGAATTGACTTGCGAAATACTTACGAAAGGTTTGAAGATTCGATTTTTTAGGCCAGTTACAGGCGAAGCTTCCCAGAGGAACTTTCGCTCTAGAAGACACTGATTACGAGCGAAGCGCTCGCCCGTCCTTCCGTGGTATATGGGAAAAAATCTTAAAGGAAATAGTTCACCTCACATTAGTTTTAACTGAGATAGCAGTTTTGTAGCCCGTGTTGGGAAACCCCTATCTGCAAGTTTTCTTAACTGAAAAGACTTTCCAGCCGAATATATTTGATTTTTTGGCGAAGGAATGCGGTGCTGGCGAAAGAATGTTGTACTGGGTTCTAGACCGGGCAGAGGCTATACATCAGCCAATCAGCTTGCGGCTGGTGCTAGCAAGCGATCGCCGGCCGCCGGTTGGCACATCTCCAATGCGAGTCTATCTTTACGCGGCTACTTTCGAATCTGATTGGCTGAAACCATTGTTTACATTCGCGTGACGTCAGGACTCTGACTCGCGAGAGTATGCATTTTGATAAACCATAAAAAAAAAAATACGGCCTTCTGTCCTGAATCGGCGCGATATAAGGCTATTTTTGACAATATAAAAAGAAATTGTATTAAAAAATATAATCAAATCGTTTTGGGTAAAATTTCCCAAGGTGAACTATTTCCTTTAATATGAGCGGCCCGACCCGGCCCGGCCCGACCCGGCCCGTGGCGACGCCTTTGAGAAGCTAATAGCTCTTCAACCGCACGTCCGATTGACAATCGGACGTGATTGATTGGCCGCAGCGCTGAGTGCGGCAGCTGACGAGGGGGAGACGGTGCTACCCCGTCCCCCACGCGTGTGCGCGGGCTCCTTCCGTGTCAGGCCGGCAACTCTTCCCGAGCTGTCGGCTGCGCTGGGTCAGCTGGGTGCGTCAAAGGCGAGCGGCGAGGACGGTGTCACTGTGCATTTAATTAGATTGACTTTTCCTGTAATTGCACCACACCTCTTGTACATCGTAAACAGCTCACTTGTATCTGGCGATGTACCGGCAGCATGGAAAACTGCTATTGTCACTCCTCTGTTCAAAGGTGGCGACCGTTGCGAGCCAAACAACTTTCGACCTATTTCGATATTGTCAATTGGAGGTAAGCTTTGTGAGCGAGTGGTCGGAAACCAGTTGTCGACATATTTAACCGAGCATCACATCATGTGCGCCGAACAGCATGGCTTCCGTCCGGGCCACTCCACGGAGTCGGCGATGTTGTGTGCTGTCAACACTCAACATGCTTATTAGCAACATGGACCGTGGCCTCGTCTCGACGTTGACGACGACTGACACGTCCAAGGCGTTTGACAGCGTGCAGCATTGCCGGCTCCTGGAGAAGCTCGGATGGTATGGTGTTGATGACCATTGGTTCCGGGGGTGGCTCGAGGGTCGTGCGCAGCGTGTAGCAGGGTGTTCGAGCCGCTCCCAGTGACGCACGGGGTGGTACAGGGGAGTA